>ML685782.1:4084430-4181673 GCA_007922175.1 Pelusios castaneus
GGCAGTAGGAGCTTCGATTATCCGGGCTTTTTGATTATCCGGCTCACAGGCGCCGGTCATTAACCCGGATAATCGAGGTTCTACTGTATTTCATTTTGTATCTGAAACATAACTGAAGTTATAGATCCTGACTATGTACTGGCACACTACATATATGTTGCATTCCTGAGTTACATCTGCATTGAAACCGGACAGTCCATTGTGAATGGTTTATGGAAGTGAATGGTCCTTTTAAGCACACTTAGCTAGCACAGCAGACCATAGAAGAAGCCTGTTTCCACCCCATGGCCCTCCCTGTGAACATTTTAGCTAGAATATGGATGATGGCTGCTTCCATGCCTCAGAACATGCAAGGACACATGACTTGCTCATGTAACCCCAGACAATCTTCTTGTGACTGTAAAATTCCAAAACCTAAGATTAAAAGTACCCACCCACATGGGAGCAAGTACGTCAGGCAGCTTCACCGTATCCATTTTGTCTTCATTTCCTGCTTTATTTCTCTGGACTAGATTTCTAACAAAGAAGCTCTGAACAAGGACTGATGACCACCAAGATGCCTGGGCAATTTCCAGAGAATTTGCTCCAAACTACTGCTCCAAATCTGATTCAGAACTTTGTGTGTGTGATTCTTCAACAATTTTAATGGTCTCTTCTTTTTTTCCCCATGAATAAACCTCTTGGTGTTAAATACTAACGGACAAGTAGCAGCGTGAATACTGGGTAAGATCTGAGTTATATATTGGCCTGGGTGTGAGGCCCATATCTTGGGACCAGAAGATGACTTTGGTTGATGGAGATGATTTTAAATAACCATTCATCATTAAATCTAGTATCTGGGTGGTGAAACAAGGACTAGGATATCTAAACAGACCACTTTTCTGACTTCTTGTCAACCAGTGTGGTGAGACAAACATTTACTTTTATTGCTGGCTTGGTATTTTTTATGTAAGAATAACCACCAGTCTAGGGTGGGTCTGCCCCACTTCTCAGCAGTTTGCCCTGAATCTGGTATTCTTAGCTGTGACCCACTAAGGCAGGGTGACACACCGAAAAACAAAAATCAATCTATTTTGCCTTGAGGTAAGAGCTCACTAGGAATCTTTAAAGAAAATCCATTTTCCATTTTGTTTTGTATTAAGTGCAAACGTGTGTGCCAAGAGTCCCCATGAATTAAGTTGTAGTGGGGCCAGTCAGCAATCATTTTTAACTTTTACCTTTTTAAATTTTAGTGTACATAAATTAGACTTTAAAAGAAATGTTTGTTTAAGTACTGCAAGTTATTTAAAGTCACATTGTCTTATTATGTTTCTAAAAGATCTAAAACAAGGGACTTGAAGAAAAAAGGCTAAATGTTATTTCAAAATCTACTTCTGGACCAATGCTTTTAAGGTTCAAGGAAGTATTGAAAGCCAAATTATAAAGCTCTATGAGCGGAGGCTGAAAAGGAAAACACTGACAGGTTTTTAACTACAACAAAACTGGATGGGGCCATTATAACACAACTGAGATTTAAATCTGCTCTTACCTCTTTTGATGCAGCTCAAAGTACAGTACGCTAACTGTCACAGAGCTTTCATATTTAAATTGTCAGAACGTGTTAGACAGTAATTATATAGTTTTAAATTAATAGAATATAGGCTTCTCATCACAAAGAGATTCTGTCATTATCTCACAATGATAGCATAGAAAGTATAACAGTTTGGAAATCCACAATTGCTTACAGTAATGTCCAGGATGGGGCATAGGTGGGTGATGTTGAAGATGTCCATTCTGGTGGTGAGGTATAGTAGGTGTGTAGGCTGGCGTTCGATTTCCAGTCCAAGTTGTAGTACTGTCTAAAAGAAAAAAAAAAAAAGGACTGGACTAATTTACATTTATGCGAGTTTATCTGTCTCATTTATAATTTTTACTTCTCCTGTACATTTATTAACAGGTTGTAGAAAACTAAGGAGTGTGTGTACAGTTGTATACTCACTGTGATGGTAAGTAGCTGGCTGAGCTGTAAACCCATTCTGCTGTGTTCCTGGCTGAGGCCCTGAAGCAATCTGTAAGAGTCCATCGCTATGGCTGCCTGTCAATATACTGGTTGGTTGACCTGGTAAAAAGATATTACTCATTCATAAATATTCCACAATTTCATTGTAAGAAGAAAAATGCATAATTATGAGGAAAACGCACCCCCAAAAGTTAGAGCAGTTTTCTAACTGAGTTGATACTACCCCAGGGGCCGGCAACCTTTGCCGGCCCCTGTACCGGCCCCTCCTCCTCAACACTCAGCTGGTGCCGACGGCCCACTCATAGAAAGAAGCCACCTGGAGGGGCTTCTCTCAGCAGCGTGCCTGGGGACCCCTATCCCCAGGCACCCCATGGAAAGAAGTTACCTGGAGTCACTCCTTTGGTAGCAGCACACCACAGAGAGGAGCTGCTCTGGGCGGCTTCTTTACATGGTATGCCTGGGACATGGACATGGCAGGGACCTCCACACTGCAGCCGCCCCTGAAAGAAGCCACTTGGAGTGTCTTTTGGTGGCAGGAGTGGCAATTTCTGTGGCGCCACAGAGGATGCCGAATGCCGCTCCGAATGGGCTCGTGTGCCACTGTTGCCTACCCCTGTACTACTGCTTCATATAGCTAGTTTTATTATCCCTCCTGCCAATTTAATGGGATCCTGACGTTTTGCATTCCCACAGCAGTTGCTCAATACCAATGCTAGCACTCCTCAAAGGGCAGTAACTTACAAACACTGTTTATTGTTGTGTTGTTTAAGGATTTCTTGAGAAGCACACATCGGTTTTTCTTAGTTTATTAAATTCAGTAAGTGTAATTGGTTTGGGGGCGGGGGGTTGTTAATAGAAAAAACCTGTGATTCAAATTCTAGGCTCCAACTAAAACCTTACTTTGAACACCCGAGATCAACATGCCGTCTCCGACTGGAATACACTATTATCTCACTTTGTTATTTATGCTGAGAAAACAAAAGCAAGTTCCACATGCAATGCCCGTTTTAGAGACGATCAAATGGTGCCAGTCTAGCAGTCTGGTCTCACATCCCAGACAATCCAAACATCTTACTTGTGGAAGCCACAGGAATGTTGGGAAAGTTTGTGGTGCTGGTAGAGTTGGACTCAGGAGGCGCTAACATGGCAGGGGTGCTGTAAGTCTCAGTAGATGCCCGGTTACTTGGTGGATGCTGAATGGTCTGGACCGAATGACCTTCAGCAGTAGATAATGTCGGCTGTCCCTCAAAGTCATGAACATATTCATCTTTCACCAACATACTGGATGGAGCTATGAAGAAAGAAAGGTTGAAATCCTTAAGCACGCAAGTACATTTTATTAATTTATAGGTAAACAATCCTAGCACTATTAAAGCTGCTTTCTTATAAAAGCAGTGTAGGCAGCTAATTTTGACCTAGACAGAATTGTTACAACATTGTGAGGCATGTTCTCTAGTTTACGAAGAAATGAGTGATTCATCCAGTAGCTTAGACATGTAAAGACTAACTTTATAGCACATTAAAGAACAGCAAGCTTCCATTGTTGCATCTAAAATAGGTTAGTACTAAAATTATGTATGTTCTGTCTCCACGTTGGTTTCTGTTCCATTAGAGCACGACTGGAGGGGGCGAGAAAGAAGAAGAAATGCACTATTTGTCGAGCACTTGAACTTATAATTTTAAACATATAATTCAGAATATTAATTCACCAACACTGGACATTTAAAAAAAAGCCTTGATCCCCACAAGTTATGTTTATGCAACTCCCATTGGAAGTGGGTGCACACATATAGAACTCACTTCATATCTAATTACTAATCCAGAATACTCCCTGTGGCCAGTGAGAGGTATAATTTTATGAAAACTAACTGTTGCATTCTCTAGTGAGTGTTTTGAACTAAAATTTTTACACTGCATTAACTCCATATTTGTTTTTGGTTTAAGAAACGTCAACGGGTATTTCAATCTTTTTATTTCATTCTCTGTCAGTTGCATATCTTTAGTGAAACAGCAGGACAAAAATTCATTTCATTTATTTAGTTACTATACTATAAAATTCAGTACAAACTTGTTACTGTGCACATAAATAATTTTCAATTGCTTTGGTTCTTTCAGTTTAATGAAAGTTGGCCTGCGGTCTAATCCATGGAAAATTCAAAATTTAGCAGTCCGGTTGACAGAAAAAAAAAAGACGGAGTTTCTGCTACAACTTCCAGACACCTGAACCAACAAAAATCCTACTATATCTTTCTTTTAGGAGGAAAGAAAAACCCTAGCTCTGGTGCTATCCAGCTGCAAACACAATTCAGTTACAGAATTAACTAAAACTTGATCATGTTGCTTCTCTAAGTATACCTTGAAAATGAATGTTTAATTCAGTGATTCCCAACCTTCTTGGTTCAAGGGCAACAGATATCATTGTTACAAACCTGAATGGCCACCAGTCTCCACCAGCAAGGCTGGCCCTGCCCCTGCCCCTGCCCCAACCCCGCACTGCAGCCAGATGGAAGTAGCTCATTGAGGAGCTCCCATCCCCTTGGCTGCAGCAAGGAGCCTGCACTGGTCTTTCAGCCCTAAAGAAACAGGCTCCACCTGGGTCCTTAAGCAGCCTCTCCCTTTTGCGGCCAGTGGGAGGGGAGCCTTGAGCCACTCTGAAAGCCCTAATGGGCCACAGGTTGGGAACCACTGGTTTAATTGTTTCCAAGTTTTAAATATATTCCCCTGCAATTTACCAGTCTGATTATTCACCAACACACCTGCCATAAATCTGAAGTTAGAATTTATATGTTTAGTTGTGCACAATCTCACTTTTTAAAATACTATTTTTATACTGGAAAAGCCTATTAGTCTTCTATCATTTAATTCAGCTGCTAAATATATTACACTGCTCACATACTGTTCAAAATAATTTTAAAAAAACCATAAACAAAAAATGTTGGCTTGTAACTTTCCAAAAACTCTCACTTGGGATCAAAGTAAGCATGGAAAGTAACAAATGACTGAAAATAGAGCAACCTGCTCAGCTATAACTTTTTTGATGAAAACACCAGATTGCTTCACATACCACTATTTCGAAAGGTCTCCCAACTAAACAAACACACACATTTCTACCCTTGCTTTCCCTCCTCCTGTCGCAGCAGGTGAGGACATTTGTGCATATGCTTTTTAAAATGCAGTCTAGTTCTTTTTACATAGAAATCTTTATCAATTATAAACAATTAACTACTTACCAGAACTCTGCAGGGTCAGTCCTGAGAGATCTTTTAAAAAGAAAAAGAATTTTTTTTAAATGTAAAAATATCTTTAAAAACAAAGAATTTTATTTACCAGCTTACAGTGCATCGAATTAATTCATAAGCAAGTATACAAACTAACAAAAACATGAGGTTAGCAACTACACACACACACTATGCCCATGCATCACAGAAGTATCCAAACTAAATCTTTCTTCTACAATTTATATGAACTAAATACCACTTCATATCCAGTTCTGAAAGGCTGAAACAGCAACTCCAAATTTTATCTGTATGCATCAAGTTTACTGCAAAGTTAAACTTCAATGATTGTTTCCACTAAATAAAAGGTAGAAGTTAAAGTAAATCCAAAATATGCTTGGGTTTTTTACTATGCCATAATACACTGATGTTTTTACTTAGGTCTCCATTTTCTAGAACATTAAGGAAAAAATTTACACTTTACTTTCATCGCTCCATTTTAAACTGACAGACTACTTACCAATGCCAGGTGATACAACACGCTCATAATGGTAAGGATTCACACAGACACTGTCACATTTTAGGTCAAAAGCATACTGACAATATTTAACATGCTTGAGTTCATTTTTGTGAAGATCAGGCCACCTCCAAAGACGAGCATAGATCACATGAGGGAACCCTTTACGACCTGCCACCTAGAAAGAAAAAAAAGACTTTCCCTTATTTCCCACTAACTAAATAAGGTTGGCTAGAACTGAGCAGATCACATTCACTAAAAATTTCTCCTGCCTTGTTTTAGAAACATTTATGCTCCAAAACTCCATAATCAATAGTAAGAATCCAAAAAGAGGTTCCAGTGGATATTTAAACTAATATTGTGATTACTCCCAGGAGAAAATGTGACCGGACATATGGGAAATAAATAAAATGCCTAACATAACAAAAGTGTTTAGAATTCACAAGTTATATCAAATTGCAAATCAGAGCCTCACAGAAGTTTGTAGATAAAAAAATATGGAAGAAAAACAGTAGAATTTTATCTCTATATTAAAATGTTAACACCTTAGTAGGATATGAAAGTTGTTTTTCTATTCATGGTACATACATTTGAAAAAAAGAGATATTTGTAGAATAATGGTAACTTATGGGGTAAATCTTGCCCACCATCCTGGCTGGGGACTAGCCTGACTTAGAACAGGAGGAAAGAGACATAAGCTTGAAATCCTGTGGAGATTTAGGCCTGGTGTAAGCTGGCCGCAGCTTTCAGCAGCATCTGAAAGGAGATATGCAAGCTATTTTATATAGTTTGCGTATCAACCTTCAACTTCCTAACATTTACTCACCGTGGCATCTCTACCACACCGAGTTGACAAGAAATGCCCTCCTGTCAACTCAGCACCACTCTTCTTGAGGGGGTGGTCAATGCATTGACTTCCGGATCAATTGAGTGGGTCTTCCTTGACCACTTAATCAACCTGGAAAGATTGAACTGACAGCGGCCAATTTGCCGCTGTCATTGTTGACCTGGACTTCATCTATCCCAACAGATCTCAGGGAATCTAAACCCTTTCCACAGCTCCATTATCCTGCCTAGTGTCATGCCACCATAAATTTTTCCCCTTTCCTGAAGCATGCTGCTCCCTCTGAAAGAAAGGAACAGTACTTAGAGGGACTAATGCAGCTTTCCTAGAGCCCCAAGAACAAACTATATCTGCATATGGGTTTCTACTGTCTCAAAGGAGGAAGTGGCAGGGGGGGGGATAAGTCACAGAGCCACTCCTCTTTGGTGCTCCCCAGTCTCATTTACACCCCTTTTGCTCACACTCAGTTAGCATACGTAGAAAATATATCCAGATCTGTATATGAACTAACCTGAAGCCTTCCATCCAAAGTTCTCTGTATCGTAACACATTTACTAGGATGAGCTCCATTTGTTGTTATAGCTGTAATCAAAGAATCCAATTCATCTTTTTTCTCCTTTAGCTTTTTAACTAAGCTTTCAATTGCTCGTTTCGCAAAAGTTTCACTCTCTCCACCTTGCCGATGACACATCAGGCTGTGAACAATGCTCAGACAAGCATCATTACTTGTTGGCGTGTTAGTAATAGACATATTGTCCATTTGTAACAGCTTTTTCTGGCAGATCAAATACGTCTGGAATTCTTTTTAATGTTATCTTTTTCAGGCTAGCAAACAAGAGATGATCAAAGAAAATGTCACGCATATGGGGTCTGGAGCAAACCTAGGGAAGAAAAATACACCTGTTGTAGAAGAGTTTTCATAAAGCATTAATACATCACAGGTTGGAGATGACAATTTTGTTTGTATCAAAGCACTGGATAACTGAACAGCATATCAAAATCAACTTTAACGGAATCAGTACCTTGGTATTGTGTTTAAACTTTCTAAAGAAACTTTTATACAAAGCATTTTATTAGAAATAAAAATTTCTAATTTATATAATTTTTACAAGAAAATGTCATTGTATGTATGATATAATAAAAAAGGAGGTGAGCAGACAAATAACTTTGGGTGAATGGGCTCTGATTTGGAAAAAGAAGGCCACCAAGACTGATGTCAGTAAGATTAAACAAAAGACATAGATTGGATGGGGACAGAAGTTGGAGAGATTGTTTGGAAAAGGTGATTTTATTTATACATGGTACACACCTCCAGTATTAAAGCATAATGGGTTGTGATATATAAACAAATATTATAAATTGTTGTAATTAATTTTTCCACTGTTAGTAACATCAGAGGAAAAGAATATCTGTAGTCCAGCAAAGCTAAATTGCCCCAAGTTAAAGAAATAGTTCAAAAAAATTGGGATGCTCCTATTAGAACATTTCGGTATCAAGTGTGCATGCTGTTTGCTGACAAGGTTTTCTTCCTGTTAGTGCAATTGTATTTTCTATCATCCTACATAATTTAGAACACCACACTATGCTCTGATTGAGTATGCAACCAAACAAATGTTATTTCGAAACTGAATTTTCCCCATCATCCAAATGGCCTATTACAAGGAAGCCTAAATAAGACAACTAAAATACCACTGTTTTGTCACTTCACTATTCAGTGATGCATTTGCACAACCAACAAGCGTGTTTATTCAAAAGCAAACAGATAGCAAGTTCTATCTCAATTCTCCATAGAAACTACTGCAGAAACATCCATGTCCCAGAAACAGTTAAACAAGCAGCTACCACATTTTCCTCATTTTGATCCCTGGAAAATAGCTCCTCACATTTAAAGAAAGTGAGGCCAGCGTCATAAACTTGTAGATAACACCATCCATTTCTCCCAAATCACCGCAAAAAATGACTTGCAAATTATCATATCTGGGCACTTATACTTAAAATTTACGCATGCCATCCTACTGGAAGCTGATAATAGTTGCATGTATCCTAGGAAAACTGTGATAATTCCCCTTCTTTGCTGCTTCATCAATGGCAACTATAGTGTAGACAGAACTCATGTATTTCTATCACTAAATCCAAACCTAGTTTGATGATCTGGTAGTAAAAAATAGGATTCGACAAAACATTCTTCTGTCAATTTAGCAGCATCTACACTGGAGATTAGGATTAATTACATTGCACAGGGCAGGAAAATTTTCACACCTGAAGGTTTGTAGCACAAACTCGCCCTCATACTGGAAACTCAAATTTTCATGAAGCAATACTTTGCACATTACAAAGACAAATTAAGAGTGATTTCTTTCTTTTTATGAATCTAGCACAACTATGTAAGTTATATTCTTCATTAAACTTCACTAACTGCTCAATATTTATTCTCTTCAATCTGAGTTTTAATTCAAAGTTCTATAGCAAACATGATACAAATGGATTAGAATACCAAATACCTTCCCCATCTGTCCATTTTCAATGGTTTCACTTTCCCAAAACACTTTTTTGGAGCTGAAATTGATCCATTTTCCAAAAAGCCTCAGTAAAATCTTTTCAACTATTCAAGTTACTCCTTAATAAGTAGCATTCCAGATAGAAACACATCATAAAGTGAATCCACCTATAAAGTCAAATAAATAAAATATTTAAATGACCATGTAAAGATACTAGCTAAGAATATAAAGAAATAAATGTCTGAAAACTAGGCTCTGAACTTGATCTTGCACACATTGAAGTCCATGAGAATTTTGTTAAGTAAGATCATGCCCTCAAATCCTTACTAAATCATGTAAGTGACCTGATTTTAGAAGTGTTGAGCCACCCACCAGCTGCCATTGAAGTGAATGGGAGCATCTGGCTGTTCAGCACTTTTGAAAGTCAGGCCACTTTTTTAGGCGTCCAGATAGCCTTACACATTGTTCAAGTGTGTTATATGTCCCCAGAAGCTATTTCATAAAGATTTAGTAACCCAAGTTTAAATGCCCAGTTGTGAAT
Organism: Pelusios castaneus; assembly: GCA_007922175.1. Taxonomy (NCBI): domain Eukaryota; kingdom Metazoa; phylum Chordata; order Testudines; family Pelomedusidae; genus Pelusios; species Pelusios castaneus. The sequence goes on from ML685782.1 coordinate 4,094,045, forward strand.
ATCTTGTGCAATGTCTTCAAACATTCTGTTCTATGTAACCCTCTGGTGCATCTAGGAATCCCAGTGAAGAGGCGGACATTACAAACCCAAGATGTACTAACACATGCTCGGACATTCACCTTGAAGCATTAGATCCATCAGTACATTTGGTGCAGCATTAAAGAACTTTTAAGGCTGTTCAGGTACCTAGCACCTCACAAAAGTGTATCTGGAAGCACTATCGTCTATTTTAGGATGATTACATCACATATGCAGGAAGTCTTAAAATACGCATTTGCTTTCTTTGAGTTGTATAAAAATCAAAGATGGGAGATGATTAATTATATAGTTAGAAAGTCAAAGTTCCCAGGTATAAATCCCAGCATGCATCTGAACATGAAATATTTAGATCACACATGTATGCATCATGCTCTATTATTGTTGTACACAAAATCTGCTATAAACATGAATCTTTAAAATCATTCCCAGCATTCTGTACTGGGTGGAGAATCTCTCAATATAATTTAGGACTGAAATTATTGTTCCAAGCACCTCCTGCTCTTTCCTCCAGCCCTGAATTCATGAAGACAGAAGTAGTAGTGGTTTGTGTTGACAAAAGAAAGAAAAGACAGCAGGAGATCACTGGTTCAGTGGAGTTGTCAGCACTACCTCATCTGTCACATACGGGATCAGAAAAATCTCCTGCCCGGTTCCACAATCAAATCTTCAGTAGCAATCTGAAGAGAAAGCTAAGCAAGGTACAGAGCACAGAAGGAAAGTGGGGAAAGATGACCCAGAAATAGAAATAGATACATCAAGGCTCGACAAAACTGGCTTCCAGCTAGGCGCCAGCAATTTTATTTTTGATCGCCAGAGGGCACTCTGATGCATTTCTGCAGCAGAGCTAGGAGCCAGGCTAAAAACCTCAATCACCATGGCGACACAGCTCCTGGGTTTTGTCAAGCCCTGAGATACATAGACTGATTTTAGAATGAAATTCTGTACTTTAATTTCCTTCAATATGCTAATCTAGCTAACTATCACCAGAATCTAATTTGATGACCAAATAAAATTCAGAAACAAGCCCAACCTAACAATTTTCAATCCCATCCTCTAAAAAATTTTCTCCATAGAAAAATGATGTTAAATCCTTCATGACTTGAACTATATGGGCCAAGAAAAAAAACAAAGTTGCTTTTAACACAGTACTGCACATAACTACAAAAATCTATTGAGTATGTCTACACTTGAATTGCTACGCACCTATAACACTTAAGTGTAGACAGCCCCTGTGGCGATGATAGGGGTTCTCCCATCAGTGCTATTCAGGGGTTGGCAAAGGCCGACCCCTCCTCCCCGATCCTCAGCCAGTGCTGGTGGCCCCCAAGACCAAAAAAAGGGGCAGCTGCCTGAAAATTTGGCAGTTAGAGTGCATGTGTGTGTTGGGAAGGGAGCTGTACTTCCCAGGGATGCGGAAAGAAGACACCTGGAGCGGCTCCTCTCAGCCACATGGCTGGAGTTGGGAGCCCCTAAGCAAGCCACAGAAAGAAGCTGTCTGGAGCGGCTCATCTCGGGGGTCCCCACGCACAATGCAGAAAGAAGCTACTTGGAGTGGCTCCTTTGGCAGCAGCACACCATGGAGAGGAGCAGCTGTGGCGGCTTCTTTCTGCAGCATGTCTGGGGCATGGGCATGATGGGGACCACCCGCGCTCCAGCCACCCCCAAAAGAAGCCAGCCAGAGTGGCTTCTGGTGGCAGGCGCGTTAATTTCTGTGACACCACAGAGGATGCTATGTACCACTCCAAATGGGCTTGTGTGCCATGTTTGGAACACATGCTGGAGGTTGCCTACCCCTGCTGTAGTTAATCCACCTCCTCAAGAGGTGGTAGCTAAATCCATGGAAGAATTCTATCTACCTAGCACTGTCTACACCAGAGCTTAGATCCGCATAGCTACATCTCTCAGGGGGATGGATTATTCACACCTCTGAAAAAACGTAGCTATGCCGATTTAAGTCTTCAGTGGAGATTAGTCCTAAGAAGAAACCATGTAAAAGAATTAGCAACCCTATGAGAAACTAAATATGCAAAAGTTATGGAATTCAAAACAACTTCAATGTCACATTAACAGGTCTGTTTTTGTAAAAAGAAACAAATATAACTACCTAGTGTGTTTTACAGTGATCTACAAAGGTACAGTGTCAAGTAAAGAAAAATAATTTTGGGAGCAAATTAGACTTGGGAAACAAGAGGAACAAACTCCAATAGCTTAGTTAAAATACAGCTTTGAACAAACAGCAACCCAAGATGCTACTATCCCAACAAACAATTTATTACTAACCAATGCTGCAAAAACTTTCCTTAAAAACTATTCCTTAAACCGAATAGAAAATTCCATAGTAACATTTCTTTTCACCCGAACCAACAAAGCACTAATTCCCACTCAGAACTACAGTGAATTAGTGAAGGGTAATAATATCCTTTTAACTAGGCAATGAAACTCCAAACAGAAAGCAGATGTTTAAAATTAACAATGGCAGGCTGGTGCCACACGCCTCTTCACTTTTACACCTGTGGATACTTCTACCAAAATAAGTTATCTGAGCAATAAAGACAATTTGCATACATTTGCATCCATCTTCAATGGAAATTATGTTGTCTTTAATTAAAATGCTAGTAATGTGTGATTGATGTTACTGAGTGTCTACACTAACATTCCTATTTAGCATCCATTTATCCTGATGGCCACGCAAAGCTGTGTAATGCAGTTTTGCAACTAATCCCCTAGTTCCCAGAACAACAGCTATACTATATCCCTGATAATAGCAACTCTTTCTGTAATTTCACCCCAAAATGGAGACCATGCCGAGTGCTCAGAGGTACAGTTTCCTCTGTGAACTCCTTGCTAATCAAGCTGTGAGGCACAGGAGAAGCTCAATTTATTCAATTGGGGGCCTTCTTAGTACCTTGACCCCAGGACAGTGAAATACAAAAAGCAACCCAGAGTTGAAGTGACCAGTGGCAGGAGAATTAGCACCCCTGTTCGTTTGACAGCATTCCTTATTTACACTAGGAAAGTAATACCACAAGCTATCCTGGGCAGTGAAGAATAAGTGTTCAGACTCAGTCAAAGCAGAAATAAAAATGGTATGAGGCCTTTTGAATACTGACAGCAAATGTATCTACAACATGCTAAGCTTTTAGGAGAGTTGTTTGATATGCCAAAATTCTCAAGCACAAGCATGGCCTCAAGAAGGCCTGGACATACACTATGGCAGGGATCAGCAACCTTTGCCGACCCCTGTGCCAGTCGCTTCCCCTCAACCCTCAGCTGGTGCCAATGGCCCACTCATGGAAAGAAGCCACCTGGAGTGGCTCCTCGGCAGTAAGCCTGGGGACCCCCATCCCCAGGCACACCAAGGAAAGAAGTTGCCTGGAGTGACTCCTTTTGACAGCAGCACACCACAGAGTGGAGCCCCTCTGGGCGGCTTCTTTACACGGTATGCCTGGGGCATGGACATGGCAGGGACCTCCGCATTGTAGCCGCCCCTGAAAGAAGCCACTTGGAGTGTCTTCTGGTGGCAGGAGTGGCAGTTTCTGTGGTGCCACAGAGGATGCCGAGTGCCGCTCCGAATGGGCTCATGTGCCACTGTTGACATGCGTGCTGGGGGTTGCCTACCCATGCGCTATAGCTAAAGCAGGGCTCAAGAAATCCTGGGTGCCAGGCTGCCCCGGTGCCCAGGATTTTGCTCCTGCTACGTAGCAGCCAGCGCGGTCAGCGGGGGGTCCTTTTGTGCGCTGCACTCACCACCAAAAGTAGCCGCAGTGGGTTTTTGGCAGCAGGACGGCCAGTGGCTCTCAACCACTGCCAGAAGAAGTGGTAACGGCAGACATCCGGTGGCAGGGGGTCCCTTCTCTGCCAGACACTTAAGGGTGCCTCAGTTTTTGGGCTGACCCCTAAGTGTCCAGCAGATTTGTCGAGGCCTGGGCCAGAGAAAAAAACGTATTTGTACCTCTGCCTTTTTTATTCTGAAGAGGGTGTGAAAGGTTTGGTTTTAAATCAACTTTTTCTGCTTTTTTTGATGTTACCAATATCAGGACCTGATTTCCATGCTTTTATTGAAGGACTCCTCAGAGAAGTAGAGAACGGAAGAGGGAGCTAACTTAGCCCTCAGCTGAAGTGAAGGAATGTTGAAATTAAAATCTCAAACACCAAACAATGTTTTAAATAATGAACAAAAAACCCTCCCTCTCAACCCTGTCTTCTGTTTTCACAAACCTACTTATATACCATTCCTTAAGAAGTTTACAGCTGTAATTTATTAAAACCTTTCAGGTTCTTCTTCATATATGAAAAAGGAAGCCAAAATAGGCAATTTTTTCCCCTTGACCGATCACCTTTAACACACTTCACAAAAATACAATCCACAAATCTTTTTTCAGATTTGGTTTTAAAAAGTTGAACACTATATAACTCGGATACTAGACATCAGTAACACTACATAATAGCTGAGGCAGGACAAGCTACTATTTGGCCAAAAAGGACAAAAGGAAGTGTCCTAGTGAAGGAAAACTAAACTATACACGGGAAGCTAGGGAAGGATGCCAATAGAAGCAGAAATATATTATCAGCAGCCCAATGAATGTCGTTGGGCAAGATGTCAGACTCAGGGCCAATGTTCTTACATCACCCAATTGATTTACACCAGTGGTTAAGCCAATCACAACAGCACAGAGGTCAATTTAATCAAGAAACACTGGAGGACTGTTAACAAATATAGACATGAAGAGTTAAGAGTGAATAAGAAGGTTGAGGTGGACTTATGTAAGCATGTACAAGAAGCTTACATTCATTGTGATGGTATACCAAATGCTATACATATACAATGCACTTTCATATGAATCAAAAAAGAAAAGGTTTAACATATGATCGATCAGTACTGTATGACAAACTCGGGGCTCTAACTTTTGGTTTTGTCCAGCTGAAACGGTGAAAAGAGAAGAGGGGTTACTATTTTCCCCCACCAGTTAATTCAAATGGAAGACACTATTCACATTAGCAAGATTGCCAAAGTAGCTCTAACAGACATTCTTAAAACAGAGCCAAAACCAAGCTAAAACAAGACATTCAGAAGAGGCAGAGGGAAGGCAAGAAGACAGCCATATGCTGATCTAGATTCAGGCACAGAAATCCCATAGATTTCAATGAAAAGTAACAGTAAATGGGCTAAAGTTTGGAACAGTTAGAACCCAATTTAAATTCTATTTTTAATGTACTGGCCATCAGCCAGGAAGATGCATATTTAGCTGTCTCAGATTAGATAATGTGTCTCCCTGTAAAGGCTGCCCAATTCAAAACCTGCCTCATGACACCTCTACCACTGAAACAAATTTCTGATAAAGCCGAGGTGAGAAAACCGTAATGAGAATAGATTACGAATGTTTTTGGTTCTCAGTTATTTTATTTTCAAGTATTCACAGTAGTACATTTCTAACTAAATTGTAATGTAATTGTATTTTTAACAGGTACTGATACACCTACAGATCCAAAAATAGGTGCCTAGTGGGATTTTCAAAGATGGCTAGGTGCCCATTTATGCATCTAAATACCGCTAAAATTCTGGCCCAAAATGCTTGTCTTATATCTGTAAGCAAGACTCCCATCAATATGAAATCATAGATAAAGGACTGCTGTCCACATTATAAATCAACTGAAAGGGTTGGCATAAATGGCAGTCTAATCTCCTGAGCTAAACGTGCAACACCACAAATTAGTTTTCCTCCTGCTCTGTCACAGGTGAAAAAATATGTTATACAAGAAAAGACAATTAAATAACATTCTTCTCAATATTAATACAGTGTCAAAGGGGATGTACAATCTGTCACTGGACTCCAGCAGCTGCAGTTTTTCCCCACCCAAGATAGGTGCTAAAGAAATGATTTATACCTTGGATTATTGTATAAAGCCTCTATGTCATAGCTGATACAGTTGCACTGAGCTCAGGAAATGAAAGAGTTAGTGTTCTCAATTCAGCCACAGTGCACAACTGATGTATTTTATGAGGTACATTTGATTCCCTCCACCCCCGCCCCCACACACAAAAAAAAAGAACCTCCAACCAATCAAAATGAAAAGGATAGAAGGAACGATGCTTGCAATATAGCCAAATTGTCATGACTGTGAAAAACCCTAGCTTTCCATCCCTGATTTCTGAACTTTAAAATAGGAACTTTAAACTGAAGGTCTCCTCTGAAAAATTACTTCGTATAAATGCAGTTGTGGGGTTCCATTCGGATATGTTTTAATCATATTCTGAGAAAGAGTATTAAGTTTACAGGGCAAAAAATGCACTTTCATACGTGACCATGAGTCTCAATGTCAATTTATGTTTCCTCGCATATTAAGGACCTGTAAACCAAATTACAACTCTGGCAATAACAAAAAAAATCACATTGTTCAGCAGCCTGGGACAAAAAGAAACACTATAAGGACCTTTAAGCATCAAGGTTTCTTCCTGCCGTACAAAGACCTCAGGATGGTAAGTTGAATGGCAGGCACAGCAGTATCAAGGTGCCTAGAGAAATGGATTGTTGAAGGGGCTAAACATGAATAAAGCAAAAAGCACTGATCTGTAGTAAGAGGAGCAGCAGCTGAGCAAAGTGACTGAACAAAGCTGCCAGATGTTAAGGGATTGGGCCTAGCTGATGTCAGTCACAAAAGTAATCCCTTGGAAGAAGTGTACTGCTAAGCATGGCTGAGGCGTGGTTCTGCTTTGAATGTGCCATCTGTCAGTGCTCTGAATAGAGAGGTCTGTTGTGACTGAGAGAGGGAAAGATTGGGTTTGAGACTTTCAGCTACAGTCAGATAGTTCAATCAATGGCAATTCATACTCTAACAAAAAGGCCAGCAGAAGTTCTTTTTTCCAGCCAACCTGGATTAGGTTCTATATCAAGTTTTAGAGATTTGCAAACATCTTAGCAGCAGCAGCTGAAACACAGTGTGATTTGATTTACGGGGAGAATAAAGCTTGCAAGCTATAGGCCACAGAGTTAGAAAATATGAAAACGTTTATTTTTGCTAGGAAAACAAGCAACATTTTAACTTATCAACCAAGCTAAAACACACAAGATGATGGCCTTTATTACTTCGATGCTATCTTTTGCACATATAGTCTAAGATTTGACATGGTACTCCACATGTTACCGTGCACTCAGTCCTCCACAGCTTCCTATTCTGCATTTTACAATAGGTTATCTTTTTATTTAGAAAAAGATTTCAAAATGAATTCAAATTTTACTATAAAATGATGACAACTTCAGGCCCTTGCCTTCCTGGCAACTGGGAGGTATATGGAGATATTCACCATGTAAAAACACTGGTCTTGCTTAGGTTAGAGAACTGAAGGCCATAATAAGAATCATAATCTGACCATCAGTCAGTTAGAATATATTACAGAAAGAGCCAGATCAAGACAAGCACATGTGGGCACGATATACTTCATGACAGACTCCATCATTTTGACTGAAGGCATTCTAATATTTCAAGGAGACGATCACTTATTGTTCAAGGCTTTACAAAAAATTCTCTCTTTTAATTTAACATTTATATTACAGAGCACCCCGAGGCCAAAACAGGGTTAGGCTCCAGTGCGATGTACACTGTCAAAGACACACATAACTTACAATATAAAATCTAGAGATGGTGGAACTTTCAACTATGGAAAAACAACTCCAGAATTGATGCCCAAAAATATATCCTTAGGGATGGCAATTTGAAGGGGTAAATATTTCAGGTTCTTTAGTAGCAAAACTGGAAGGAAAACATTTTTAAAAATATATTTTCAGCTTCATTATTTATAGCAACTGGTTATCAAATTGTCCATTTTAGCCTGATTGTTGATTCATTATCTTCTAGTACGGCAGTGATAGAACACAAGTTTCCATGAATAAACTTAATAAAGTGAAACACACACAAACATATATGCAACAAAGTATCCTTCATGTCTTGATGCAGATATGCCCAAATACCCCAAGTGTGGATGCTTTTCCAGCCACATCAAACTCTCTCTGCGTGCCTGAAGGGTGAATGACAATAAAAACAGATTTGTAAATACAGGCGCAATAGCAAGCAGCATTACTGTAGGACTAAACAAGCACAGATGTATATGACAAGCGGTAGATGGATGTTATCCATTATATTGTTTAGGTAGTTCAAATTCAAGAAAAGTTCTGATAAGTTAAAAAACATCAATTCTGACTATCTCACAGACAGCGGTGGTGGAAATGACATTAATTTAATCTTAAAGCAAGGACAACACTAAAGAAAATAAAGAAACTCTGGCACAATAGTACAAAAGAGAACAAGATGAATTCAAAGAAATGCTTTGAGACAAATTTTAGTAGCAACAATATTTTGTTTTAATTTAATTAAAAGAAAAAGAAAACAGCTGAAAAATTCAGAAAGCCTCTTTTTCTAGTGGAACATCCATATCTCAAGTCTTAAGTACCTTCACAGAATTCATCTGTTTGTTTCTCTCAGCCTCCACCTGAGCATGCCTTTTAATTTCAATGACATTTTACAAGTGTAACAGATTGGCCATGTAAATAGAACATAATAAACCTTTCTACTGATGCTACACAAGGATCTACCTTAGCTATGTTAACTCCACAGGATTAACAGAAATGGTAGGCAAAAAACCCCCTCTCTCCATCACCAAAGATAGCAGCTATGGATTGAATGCATGTATGGAAAGGATTTGATGAATAATAAAGTGCCATATTTACATAATCTTTTTCAGAGTAGAATCATATTTAAAAATTGTATTCAAATAAATTTTTGTATTTCAATTTCCTCTCTCCTCCAGCCAGCCATTATTCTTTAAGGCTTGTAAAGGCCAAGTAAACTGCAATTTGTGCCACATACAACTGCCTGACTTTGTCAGGGAAGGAAGATAATCATTGATCACACATTAAACTCTAGTGCTGCATGTTGCTCTGGTCCACATTCAAGCTGGATCCATTTCAGAGACACGTTCCTCATCTTTGAGGCCCTTAGTAAGTTAGGACCTGACTGTTTTAGGCTTGGTCTACACTTAGAATTTATGTCCACATAATTACATTGCTCCAGGGTATGCAAAATCCACACTCATTAGTGACTAGTTATATTAACCTAATTAGGAGTTTACACACCACTATGTCAACAAAAGGGCTTCTCCCACTGACACACCTATCACCTCTCTGACAAGTGAAGCATTTACACTAAAGCTCTCCCGTTGACATAGGTAGTGTCATCATTAAGCGCTACACCAGTGCAGGTGTCCCACTGCAGCACCCAAAGTGTAGACAGGCCATTAGAAATAGCTCTTCCATTGGCCACTCACTGGCTATGTCTACAATTGTTAATTTAAGTCGACTTAACTAAGTCGACTTAGTGCATCTACACTTAAAATTAAAGTCAACTTAAAGGGGAACTTAGAAAGTCGACCTAGAGCGTCCACACTGGACGCCTAGGTCGACTTCTAGGAGCTTAGGGGGACCTAGGGGAGGTCCACGGGGACGGGGGGCCAATGCCAGGGGGCTCAGCCTTTGCCCCATTGTACATAGGTACAACGGGGCAAAGGGGGACAGGGACCCTGGCAAGGCATAGGGGCAGGGTGGGCAGGGCTCTGCCCTGCCCTGTGGGGGAGCATGCCAGGCTCCCCCTGTGCCCCCCCCCCGGCAGAGAGGGCATTGGTGTAGCCCTGGGGTAGCCCTAAGTCAACTTAGGGCTACCCCACATCTACACTGGCTTCAGTCGACTCTAGGGAGTCGACGTAAGCCTTAGGTCAAATTTAAAGGAGGTGTTATAAAGTCGACTTAATTTTATTTTCCTTACGTCGACTTATGCAAGCTGCTTAAGTCGACTTAAGAAAACTGAGACATCTCTGCTGACAAGGGATGCTATCACTGACAGAGTCAATTAAAATTTTCCCAAGCCTAAGGCTCATTGGGGTGGCCAGTTCACATTTTTAAATTCCATAGCCAAAGGTACACAAGGGAGCAATATGGCCAGCATCGCATCCAACTGCCTCTGACAGCCCTAACAGAATGATGCAGGTACCCATGCTGGATGAACTAGAAGTCATCTTTCAGTGAAAGATCAAAGAAGACTTAAACCTACAACCCCTGAGCACCTTACTCCTCCACCACTATCCCCACCTACTGACAGAGGCCAGAGAGAATTTCAGGAGCTGAGGAAAGCACATTTTCAGCAGAAAGTCTTAAGGTGTAGACATCCTTAACACAGAAACTAAAAAGAAAGCTCAAATCAGACTGTTTTCAGAGCACCACACAAATGCATCTTTTTGCAAAAGCCTTCGTTCAGTAAGGACTGAACGATAACCTGGCAAAATCCCATAGACAGAAGAAATAATGGTAGTAGAACCAAATAGAAGGATGAGCATTTTTTTTATGAACAAATGTAGTGATGTTTATATTCTTAATGTCTTAAAACCATAGAAATGGGTACTTAGATAACATGTTCTGTAAGGAAAGTTGCAAAGGTATAGTGTTTTATGTTTGCTCCAAGGGTTGTTTGTATTTTAAACCTCCATCTTTGAGGTGAGACAATGAATGGAAAATTCCAGCCCCAAAAGAATGAGAATACGTGAAGTACTTTTGAAATCCTTTGCAGAATCCTCTGCTCCAAAGCACACAGCTATTTCTCAACATCTGCATATCTATTGTGTTATTTCTTGTCTAAAGTAAATTGAAATAAACCCATTTACTCATGTAACTAATTCTAGCTGTTGATCAGTTTCAGAGACATCTGTACTGATTTTCTTTAAAGCTTTACTCTGTGTATGAATACTCTTTTTTTAATATCAGCACTAAATGCACATACATGCCTGTAAGACAAGTACATCAAAAACCAAAACAGGTTCATGACCAATCTAGCCAAAATAAGGCAATGGACAGAAGGAGGGTAAGAAAGATAAGAGCCTTGTCTTTTCATTACATTAATTTTGTAGTTTAGTATAACTATTTTGACTGCCACTTTCATACCATTAGTATCTAGGAACACTTCTCATAATTAACTTCTTCCATATGTATTCATTCTAAGCTTATTTTACAGCTAAGATTATAAATACAACAGTCAGAGTTTGAAAACAACTTTTACCTAATTTACAGACACACACAAAAAGAATTCATGGAGGATTGGGATTTTAATGTTAAAACACACACCAGGATCCTAGTATGCTCTAATTCACATGTGAGGCAGTAATCTGTTAATGTTATTGCCCCATAGGACTCTGGACTGTAATATGGCTAACTCCCCACAACAACAGTCATCAAATCCTTAGCAAGGACTCCCGTAAGATCGGTCATGCTGCACAAGGAGTCTTGTGGCATTTTTAAAGACTAACAAATTTATTTTTTGTATGAGCTTTCGTGGGTGAAGTCCCACTTCATCCGATGCCAGGGTGAAGAAAAGAGTGTTTTCCTCCACTCTGGCATCTGACAAAGTGGGACTTTGCCCATGAAAGCTCATGCAAAAAATAAATTTGTTAGTCTTTAGAAGTGCCACAAGACTCCTTGTTTGTTTTGCTGACCTAGACTCACAGAGGTACTCCTTTGAATCTTTCGATAAGCTCCAGAGGGGTAGCGGTGTTAGTATATTTCAGCAAAACAAGCAAGGAGTCCTGTGGCACTTTTAAAGACTAACGAATTTATTTAGTGCATATAATGTCTTTAAAGCTTAAGGCCTCTGAGCACTTTAAAATAAGTTAAAAAGATGAGTTACAATAAAAGAAAAAAAGACGTGTTCAGTATCAGATTCCAAAGCGGTAGCTCTGTTAGTTTGGTTCAGCAAAACGAACAAGGAGTCTGGTGACACTTTTAACAACTAACAAATTTATCTCCTGAGCTTTTGTGGGAGAAAACCCCACTTCGTCAGATGCTTGAAGATGGAGCAGTACAGATCGGTAAGCTCTGCATCTTCAAGCGTCCGACAAAGTGAGATTTTCTCCCACGAAAGCTCATGCCATAAGTACATGGGTTGGCCTTTAAAAGTGCCACCAGACTCCTCCTTTGTTTTTCCCTATCAGAGCAGCAGACCCTGATACATACACCACACTCAGCCCTTTGGGAGTCATGTATAACCGGGCCACGGTGCGGTGCAGGGAGGGGCAGGAGCGAAGAAAGTGGGGGAGGCCAGATCCAGCACCAGGAGGCGGGGGCAGAGAAACCGTTTACACGGAAGGAAAAGGAGGGAGCTGCGGAGCAGAGCGGGGACGGGCGACCTCCCACAAGGGGGAGCTCAGCGAGGGGAGGCAAGTGGGCGGGCAGGGAATGGGGAGGAGGCGCAAAGTTACTGGAGGAGGAAGGGGGCAGCCAGGGGTTCCCCCAACAGCTGCACCGGCGGGCACGCGCGCTACCCCGGAGTGGGGGCGGGGCGCGCGCACGGAGGGGCGGGGTCGGCGTCTGATTGGATAAAAACAGCCGGGGGCGGGCCTTACCTGGGCTCTCCCGGCTCGGCTGGGCCCGAGCTCGCCCGGCCCCGTGCGGCGGCCTGGCGCGCCGCCTCCTCTTCCGCAGGGGGCCCGGCCCTCGGGCTGCGGCCTGTCCCCTCAGGGCGGCGGGGGAGGCGCTCACCGGCCCCCGGAGCGCGGGAAAGGAGGGTCCGGCCGCCCCGTTACCGCCGCTGCCTCCGCCGTGTTGTTGTTGCGGCCCCTGCAGCGTCCACCGCCGACACGTCGCCGCCCCGGCGCATGCGCAACATCCGGGCAACCCCCGCGGCCCAGCAGCACAGGGGCTCCCCCTCCTGCTTCCACCATCGCGGCGGAGACGTGGTGTTGCTTTTGCGCGTGCGCCGAGAGCCAACATTTCCGGGCGGGCGGTTTTGGGGGAAGAGGGTCACATTTAATTCTGTGGTTTCTGTCCCCGCCCTAGCGGGAAAATCAGGGTCCTTTCTAGTCTCCTTTGGCTTTTTCTCGGGGAGGGGTTTGGACTCCAATATTGAGCAACTCCAGCAGCACCTGCCTGACTGGTGGGGATGTACTAGCTGCTGTGGGGACATTGGGGGAGGGGTACTACTGGGGTTCAGTATCTGGGCCTCGTGGGTCACCAGGCTAGGGAGCTGGGTCTGGGACACTGGGGGAAATCAGGGCATGCCCTGATTTCACACCCATAGGGAGAGAGCGCAGAGACCACCATGGGCCCGAGGAGGGGAGATCAATTCACTGAGGTGTGGGCCAGCTACCCTGTAAATTGGTGCAGAGACACCCTCTGCTGCTCAGGCCAACAGAGTCGGACACGGGGTCAAGCCCTCATTGAGGATGGTTAATGCCATCCTGCAGAGCAGGGCATGATGCCAATCCCAGGCAGCAGCCGGACAACATACACCAGCCGTCAGCTGGACATGGGAGAGTCTGACGTTCTCTTGGCTGCAGTCCTTCCTACCCCTTTCTTGCTCCACTCCTTCCGCACGCGTTCCCAATCTCATCTGGCTTTTGCCATTTGACGCAATACGTCTACATCCAATTTAATGTTTTTAGGTCAAAGAGAACAGATCTCCTGGCAACTTTAAACAGATGAAGGGAAGGACAGGTCTCAAGAACTGCCTTCAATATAGTTTTCCAAAAAAGATTGTGTCTTTTTGCAGTTGTACAATCAAAAGCCCTGAGATTTTGGAGACACTCCTGAGTCTGAAGCGCTCTCAAGAGCCTGACACTCTGTTGAAAGCCAGAAGCGAGGGAGGTACAGGTGACCCCCTTGTGCAAAGAGCCGTCATTTCCCATCAGCAGCTCCTCCAGTTATCACTGTTTTGAACCACTCATTTTCTGGGGCAGAACACTGCGCTTTATTGCACATAATACATGTCCCAGTATACCTGTTACAGGCCTCAGGAGGACCTATATACCAGGGACTCAGTTATGTTTGCAGGTTACATGACTAGGAGCAAGCATGTGGCCAACTGGAATGCTTAAGAGTTCCTGACACTTAAATGGGGCAGCAGGCAAGAAAGACACAAGTTTAGGGAAGTCCTACTGTAGCTTGGAAGGGCTACTACACGGGAAGGGTGTGCCTGTGTCCTCTCCCCTTCCAGCTGGTGGATACTGGGACTACGATAAGGAAAGGGTGTGAAATCTTTTCCTTCCTAGTTGGAAAGTCCTGTGTGTGGTTATAATCCAGTAACTTGAGTTGATTTGTTCTGTTTTGAGTTTGTTTTCGAAACAAAACAAGCCCTGAAGAAAGAGATGTGAAGAGTCCTGTAGCTGTGACTTTATTTTTCCACCCACTGACCAGTACGTTTGCACACTCGCAAACACCCTGCTACTTAAGTTTCAGCCACAGAAATACCTGTGATTGTTTGCTCAAAGGAGATAATAGACAATGGGAAGGTGACCATGCTGATTTTATTAGATCTGTCAGCAGCCTCTGAAACTCTTCACCATAAGGACCTGTTTATTTTTCTCTGAGACAATGGAGGGGAGAATGATTTTGTTTTTCCTTGTCTCTCCCCCAGCCCCCCATGCACCCTCACCACCATGAAGGTTCTGGATTTCAATTTGTCACCCCCTGGTATGCCTTCGATTGCTGTGGAGGACTGAGATGCTGGAACTATCAGTTATTAATTTGTTCACTGTACATTACTCCAGCTCAGAGAAGCAGCAAAGTGATCTCTGGCGCACATCCTCAGCCCTCGCTGTCGCATGGACTACTCTGTTGGCCAGGAGGAGTCTTTTGGCAGAGGAGACAGAGCAGCACTTCCCCTCCACCTCTGTGCTAACCAAGGCTGAGTTTAATCCTTACTTTGATTTTAGAATCAACAGTGCCCAGTTGCTATGGTGATGTGCATAACAATAGAACATAAAAATGCATAGTGCAAGGAATAACATCCAGAACTGAGTTTCTGTACAGATAATTTTTTTTTTAAATTATGCTAAGGTTATGCAGACAATAGTGTTAACCACTATTAAATGAAGCAATCCAATTTCCTTCCCTCCCACACAAAGCTTCTTAAACTAGACACTTTTTAGTTCTTTTAACAAAGACATGCTCAATTTAGTGCTTGATCCTGCAACACGTAGGCCATAACCACACTATAAAGTTGGGTTGGCATACATTATGTTGGTATATGAGTTCAATCATCAAAGTTTGTATATTGCTTGGGTGGCACTGCATGTAGTTTCTAGGAATGTTTACACTGATGTATTGTGCAATGCACCATAGGTAGGTACAATAATGTGCCATCATCCAGTATGATGCCCTTTGGGACATTTTCACAGGGCTTTGCGGGATACTAGTGATTTGTCCAAGGATTTCTTGGCACAAGGAGGTCAAAGTATCACCATGCTACTTTATCCCTCCCAAAATACTTCCCACGTCCTATAATTTTGATGCTGTTTTTAAAACTTCCACAATTCCACATGGCGCGTTACAGTCTCTGCCATCGCTCTGATAGACGCATAGCTGCTGCAAAGTTTAGCACAATTCTCATATGCATTGCTGATTCAGGATATACAATTCACAGATCTTGAGGGACTACTGCTACAAGCTGGACTGTGATGTGGGAGATATGGAATTATGTTCACTGCTTCTTAAGTGCCTGGCATTGGCCACCATTGGAAGACAGGATACTGAGTTAGAGGGACCATTGGTCTGACCCAGTATGACTGTTCTTATAGTCTTTGATGCAGTGAGTTCATAGGTGGGGGAGGGGAGCCCTGGGGGTGTTTGTCCCTTCTTTTCATAGTTTTGGTTCCCTACTTGAAAAACATTTCCAGCTGGGTCCTAGGAAAGGAAAAGTATATGGAAAAGGATGTTCCATCCTGCTTTTTTTTCTCACCTGTTTGAGCTTCCTTTGTTTCCTGTGCTACTTGACGACTCTGTTTACAGCTTCATACAAATTGAACAGAGCCAACATTCCTTTGTTTGAGACAGACCTGTTTGCCAACCTTAGTGTGACATTCCTTCCTGCAACCTGTACCCCCCAACTCTCCACTCCAGGCCCCTGACCTACCCCGCCTTGCCGAGTAAGCCCCCACCCCTGGGCCAGCTCACGCCCAGCCTCCAGCATGTACTCAGTCTCTCAGGCAGTGGAAGTGCACTCTCCCTAGACCCTCATGGGATAGTCCCCCAGCAAGCACACAGTTCCTGGGAACTTCCATCTTGCAAGGTTAACTGCACGCCCACTGGGTCTTGTAAGCTCATTTACACCAGTCTGACAATTTGACAAAGAAATTGATATGCAAATGCTTATGCTCTCAGTCAGGCTTTCACACTTACACATTTAACATCTCACTGCTTTAGCTAAAATAAAAGATAAGTTTAATGATTAAAATATGGTTTTAAGTGAGTATATATATCGAATCAATACCAAATCAGATAATCAGTCAAGGAAATAATCACAATCAAAAGATAACTCACATTCTAAACTACATATCTCTGTCCATTACTAGCTTACCCACATAGCTTTGAGTACTGATGGTTTTGCAGCCAAGTCCTTCCTACAATGTGGACAGATATCAGTCCTTGATGTTGCTTAGACAATGGAATCCATGGCAAAGCCCCTACCCAGTTCAAAGTGTGTCTTTTTTTCTTTTCAACCTCCCCTTCTTGTGGTCAGGTGACTTTTCATCCTCCATCCAA
This sequence comes from Pelusios castaneus, assembly GCA_007922175.1. Taxonomy (NCBI): domain Eukaryota; kingdom Metazoa; phylum Chordata; order Testudines; family Pelomedusidae; genus Pelusios; species Pelusios castaneus. The sequence continues at coordinate 4,110,655 of ML685782.1, forward strand.
GGCACTTAGTTTGCATTGTTTTTGTTACGCATACTTTCACTGGGTGTGTGAAACACAGCTCTGATTGCCTGCCCCCACTGGAGTTATATGAAATACATTGGGGACATGTTTCATATCTGCACACATGTATGATGTTGCAGGAAACTTGCTACCATAAAAATAATGTAGAGCAGTGGTTTTCTAATTATGGGTCGGGACCCAGCACTGGGTTACAGACCCTCAGGCACTGGGTCGCGGCACCCCCTGCTGCTGCCACCAAAAGACGGGAATGAATTGCTAAATTATATAATTGTTGGGTCGTGGGCATAAATGATCTTTTTCAACTGGGTCCAGAGGAAAAGATTTTGAAAACCACTGATATAGCGCATGCCATAAGCATTCCAAAAACACCACGAATGACCTACAAACCATGCAATCACATTGTAAGGATGAACAGGAAAGATACACAGATCACATTATAGAGGTGTGGGGGGTGCAGCACATCACACTTAGTTTGGAACATGTGTTAATAACACCATCCAGTGGACTCTTATAACTTCACATACAATGTTGCCACACTTTTTATCAGGATGCTGATCAGCAAATTATGAGCTTTCAAATGATGCATTACTTTGTTCTTCCTACAGGTGTACTTTGTACAAAGATTATTACAGTACCGTGTAGGACTTGAAAACGGGTACATTCTGTCATAGATGTCAAATCTGAAAACAAATTACAATTTAGGAGCTAACAAATGATTTCACCTTCATCTCATAATTGTCCAGGAAGAGTTAAAGTTCCTACATCCAAGAAGGGCAATGCAACCATGAATGTCAGAATTTTAGATTTTTCCTTTGAAACTAACATTTAAAAGGGCAAATGAGAATAGAAGTTCGGGGGTCTGGGAAATGGCCTGAATAATATTTATGAAATGCAATGCAACCAATCAGTATAATGATTTATATATGGGTTCTGATTGGTTATGTTGAACCAACTGTACAGATTGGAAGGAAGGAAAATCATCTGCCTTGTCAAAAACTACTTTAATGCTAATCCAACACTAGTGCTTTTCTCAAGTATGGATAACAGTCAATTTTCAACAGAGTCCTGTGGCACTTCTAAAGACTAAGATTTATTTATTGCATGAGCTTTCATGGGAGAAAATCCCACTTCGGTGTCTGGCAAAGTGGGATTTTCTCCCATGAAAGCTCATGCCATAAATAAATTTATTAGTCTTTAAAAGTGCCAGAGGACTCCTTGTTTGTTTAGTCAATTTTCCAGTTATTATATTAAACAATTTGTTTCTGTAAAAATAATCTACATCCCTTTATGTATTTTCCCATAGGAGAGCCCTCCACGGAGATAATTTGTTCAAATCTGTAGATGAAACTTTAAATCGTAAATGTTATAAACACCAAGCACTGTGAAATATGCATTATAATTTACAGATTCAAGTTGACAATACAATGGCAAATAAAAAACCTAGATACACTTCCTAAATATTTTTCCCTTTACAATACAATTAGTTTGTTTTCAAGACTCTCCAGCCAACAAGGCCCCATCTGATGTAATGAGGGTGTGCAACAAATTGCAGCTGCTGACATTGTGTTTTAATTATCCTTTTACATGCAGTCATTTTAAGTTTAAGCTATAGTTTTTAAAAATAAATTCTGGAATATCTAATATCACTCTCTTCCCTGCAATCTGCACCATATCACGCAGCTATAGCAAGCAGCTAGGGATGGTCCAGAAACTCAAGAAAAAAAGCCACTCAGTTTCCTTATATTCAGGCACATCACAGGAGGACTGAACCTAAAGACTGCAAATTCATTGATAGATGAAATGTTCAGGAGAGTTATTCTTCACTACCCTACTTTGGTTACCTAGGAGTATGCTGTATGTGTCTTTATATCCCATATCACTTTAGTTCAGTTTCCAATTGCTCTTTATTTCTCTGATGCGCCATGCAATTGCTGCCTTTAGTTTCAACCACCTTGTTTATTTCTCTGGGCTGCTGCTTTGTAAACCATGATCTTCCAGTCACATTTGAAGTATTATCGTAAATATTTTTTTTATGGCTAATGTCCATAACAAACATACGTACCACCTATTCTCTATTAAGATCCCCAAGTACTTTACAAACTTACATGTTGACGTGCAAAAACAGACATGCTAATAAAGTCCTACTGAACTCAGTGGGGCTCCACACAGACAGAGAAGTCTGCTCTAATGTGACTATTTTCTGGATTGGCGCCTTATATAGAATTATATAAAGCAAAGGAGGTATTTTTCACAGCAGTTGTTGAACAACGCACAGTCAAACTACACAACAGTTTTTAAGACCAACATATGAATATTGTATCCAGTTGAAACTGCTGAGACAGTAATAGGTAGGCTGAATGAAGCTACCTATATTGAAATTTTAATGGGAAAGAAACTGAGTTCACACTCCGCTTTTGCAGAAGGTTGTATTGAATCTTAATGACCACAAACAATCAGGACCTCAGTATTAAGGCTCATGAGAAAGGCAGCATCTCCAGCAGCACAGTATTTGCTTATCAATATGCACTAGGAGGGGTCATTGGGTTAGTACTGACTTGGAGAGAAAAGTGCTGATCTACCGATGTTTTACCTAGAATTTCCTTTGAGGTTACACATTTCATCTGTATTTTGAAATTTCAAGTATTAGTGACAGAAATTTCACACATCATATGCAAAGAAAATAATTTTGAAATAATAAAATTACTTTGATTGGATTTCTTTACTTTCTTTCATATAAAGATCCAAAATTCTGTGCTTTTATTAATGTTTTTTTAAACACTCAGAGCTTTGGTCTGTGTTAGTGACTATGTGCCCAATCCAACATTCCTTGGCTATGTCTACACTAGAAAAAGTTAGGTCGACTTTGTTAAGTCGACTTAATAAGGTCAACTTTAAGTTGACTTAACCAAGTGGTTACCCTGAATGGGGACTTAGTAAATCGACCTAACTGCCCTTAAGTCAACTTAATAAAGTCAATTTAAGGGTTAATCCATGTCCACACTGTGCTTAAGTTGACATAAGGAGTCGACTTAAGGGTTAGCGCGACCTAATCAGCTGTTCTTACTAAGTTGACCTAAGCTTTCATTAAGTCAACTTAAGGAATTTCTTAAGTCGACTTAATGAAAGTCCAGTGTGGACGGGGATTAATTTAGGTCGATTTAGGGCTACTTATGCCGACCTAAATTGCCAATGTAGACATACCCCTTGATTTCAGTGAGAGGTGGATCAGGTCCTATTAGCTTGTCAAAATGAATTAGTAAAATTAAGCTATACGAGTTACGTAATCATAAAAATGTATGAATCAACATATTTTTCTTTATACACAGCCATATAATTCAATAATGGGCAAGGCCATCATCTTTTCAAATCTGTCAGAAAAATAATTAGTCCCAAACTAAGATCATATGACTAGTTGCGGCAGCAAAAAGGGTAGTTCAATTTCTGCTGAAGGTTCATAAATAGTAAACTATCTATAGCGTTCACTTTGCCCTTGATGTAGATGAGGAACTTTGTTCTTTTCCGGTCTGGAGGAAAAAAGGGTTAGGGCTAAGCTAAAAATGTATATTTGATGGCAGAAACAAACACATAGAGAAAGCATTCGTGATAGTGAGATATAAAGGCTTTTCTCAAACAGCTGCATTATGCACAAATGGAGATTCCAGGAGAGACTGATCACAAAAAAGGTCTGTATAAACCTTTTCGCATTCCTCACTATCATGTATTTTGTTTATGCCACATATTGTACAGAAAAACAGTTCTCAAGAAATATTTTATAGCAGTTAAAAATGGTATTGGTATTATTGCATGTCTTTCTTGCAATAAAGCTAGGTGATATTGGAATCACATGAAGGCCTCAAAAGGAGGAAAAAAGCTGTAACAAATACGTTTTTGAACCTGCTAAAGTGTTTCTAAAGTAAGTTTTTAATACACAAAGTAACGCACACAAAGCACATTAGTACACATTAGCATTTAGTACACAAAGTATATTTAAGGGCCAATTTGGTGATGACCAGGACTGAAAGCTTTCGTTGCCATCTCTGATGGTTCGTGATGTGCAAGACCTTATAGTCACTCTTAAACAGATTGAAACCAGTAAACCCCTGATTCTCTAAAGAATCGCAAATTGAAGAATGGCAGGAGCAGCTGGGGGATTGGGGGGCGGCAGAAGCTCCGGTGGAGCTTCTGCCGCCACCTGAACCCCTGGACTGAGCTGGGGGGCCGGCTCCGCTTCAAGCCGGCCCCCCAGCTCAGTTCCCGGGCTCCGGTTGTCAGCAGGAACACCTGGGGGATCGGGGGGCGGCAGAAGCTCCGGCTTCTGCCGCCACCCGAACCCGTGGCCTGAGCTGGGCGGCCGGCTCTCCACAGGCTTATGCACGGCATGGACGTGGATTCAGCTGCTGCGTGCGCACAGCTGTGTCAGTTATATGCGCGTGCAGGAGCTGCGACCACGTCCCGCCGTGCATATATACTACTGTGGTTTAGTTATATAGATAGGTTCCAGAGGGGTAGCTGTGTTAATCTATTGCAGAAAAACAACAGAGTCCTGTGGCACTTTTAAAGACTCAATAAATCTGTTAGATTTAAATAGGTAGTTCAGATGCCAAGCAACTGTAAAGGTTACTATCCAGAAGGTTGTCTCTTGGATACAACCATCCGGAGGCTGGGGCCACTAGATCTGGAACCAAATACATTGAAGTAAATAGAAATTTGCTGAGTCAGATTAATTCTCCAGATAGCTTGTATAATAATTAGAACAGCTAAACATTTCTGAACTTAGGTTAGAGTTTCTCTATCACCTTTTTACAAAGATGAAATAGAGCCCCAAAAAGAAAGAGATCAAAAAGAGAACTGGGATAAAAGGTAACAACATATCAACTTCCCCAGGGGTAGCCGTGTTAGTCTAGTTCAGCAAAACAAACAAGGAGTCCTGTGGCACTTTTAAAGAGCAGCATATTTATCGTATGAGCAAAACCAGCAATGTTACAACCCTACTCTTTAAAATTAATTTTCCCTTGCCATTCCCATAATGCTTTACTTTATCCCTGCAGTTTCTCATGCTCTTCTGTTGGTATCAGCCTAACACAGGTAGGTAAGTCCTCCCAAAAGAAAAAATAAGTAAAGAAACAGTCATTTCAAATAGTTACAGTTTAAAATTCTAGAAGTCCTTTGCCTACATATTGGTAATAAGCAATACTCTTATTGCCCCAACACTGTCCTGATTTTGCTAATCCATAGTGTCATCTTGTAGATGACAGCTATTCTCGCCTGTTTCATTCCTTTAACTCAGCACCAAAAGGGCTCCCATTCTGCTAGAACCTGAATAGCTGAAAGCAGTTATCCCTACTGCTATTTTTACCATCTCATCTCCAAATCCTAGAGGTTGGGGAGAAAAAGTAGCCAGAGCTATCAGATTCCCGCCTCCTCTCTCTTCAAATACCTCATTTTCTCTGGGTCCGTTTCTCCATGTGGTACAATCCAAACCAACTTCACATATATTGGGCCCAATCCTAAACATGTTGACTTGGCAGATGCTTTTCTCAGTTCCCATTGAGTTATAGGGCAGTTGAGGGCACTGAGCATTTTGCAGGATTAGGTCTATAATTAGGAATCATTTACTGAGAGAGCAAATTCATTTGCTGTCATTACATAGCACTAGAACAGCAGCCAACTATTGGGGAAGAGTACTAAATTCTAACATGAAAGCTAGAGGACATTTTACTTGGCTCAAAACTCTTAAGAGAGAGGAAATGTTATCTGAGTCTTTGAGGGTAGCTTGTGGCATTCAAACGGGAATTTGTACAGCTGGAAATTTTAATCCATGCTATATCCTGTTCACTTGCATATGGAAGAATTCATCCTTTGTACCTGCCACGCCTGCTAACTTTAAAATTAGAATGTTGACATTTGAGCTGTATTGGGTCTCCACAGCTTTTTTTTCTTCTTCAGGGATAAGTATTTTTAACTTGGGATGCATTTGCAGATAAAAATAAAAAGGGAAATCAAGGATCTCAGGTTTCTTTCCATCTTAGAAATGTTGCATAGAAAGAAGTTACTAAAGCATATTGCACAAATCTACCTGGAGATTTTAGTACATTGCTTAGCTGCTGTCAAGTTGTACTTGAATCGTAAACAATTTCCCCTCCCCTAATTAATTTATGAATATGATTAATGGATCAATGAGAAAAAGATACCTCCTTTAATAGTGAGAATAAAGAACCATCTATGGCCCAAATGCTGCTTTTCTTACTGGCACATAGTTTCATTAACTTCATTCTAATAACACTAGTGGCTTCATTTTCACAAGAGCTCAGAATCTAGCTTCTTCCATCAAGAAAAGAAGAGGCTGGAGGGTAAGAAAGGTTTGTAAATAAAATAGGCTTTGCCCCCATAGCAGTTGCTAAGAGATATTCAGTACATAATATGTACAAGCATTTTACATATACCTCTTCATGTAATACATGCCATGGTTCCACGTATTTGTTTTGACAGCAGGAGAGTGTTATGTGCTTTTAAGTAAAATTGTATACTTTTCAATGAGGAGCAGCACAGTATTTGCAAGATACAGCTTTGTTTCTAGACAAACCCATCTGATGCTATTGTATGCAGATCACAGCAGCCTGTAAGATATTTGAAGGACAATTGCTGGCTATCAAAGCTAGCTTAAGCAGATAGCTCACTCCTGAAGAGAGGTGCACCTGCTCACAGCTGGGCTGAATTTGACCTATGTTAGAGGGATGGGACAATGTTAGTATTTCAGTAAATGTTATTCTGTCATACTGAGTTTTTAAGTCGTGCATCTTTAAACAAGTTTTATTGCTAATTGTTCTTGTTTGTTTTAGCATCAGTGTAATAGGATGTGGATAATATCAAAAGTATCAGTTGTGTTTTAATAAATTCTCTAAAAAAAACTAGGCACTGTGGAAAGCTATTCAATATTGTTAGCCTTTAATAATCCATGTTAAGAAAGCATATCCGGGATAAAGTTTTCAAGACTGCTTGAGCAACCTAGAAGACTACAACCCATTTTCAAAAGTAACTTAGTGCTTAAGCTCTTAAGTCTCATTAATAATTCTGAATCTCAGAGCCTAAGTCATGTTTGAAAATGGGGCTTAGTTTTTATTCTGATTTTACAGTTCCGGTTTAGAAAAAGATACATTTACTCTGTAACTCTTCCGTAGATGCAGTTAAACCAACAGAGTCATCCTTTTATTAGTAAAAACAAGAGTCCTGTGGCACCTTAAAGACTAACAAATTTCTTTGGGCATAAGCTTTTGTAGGCTGCAATGCACCTCATCAGATGCAGCAGTGGGTTGCAGCCCACAAAAGCTTAGGCCCAAAGAAAGTTGTTAGTCTTTAAGGTGCCACAGGACTCTCGTTGTTTTTGCTGTACACAGATTAACACAGCTACCCCTCTGGAACTTGTCACCTTTTATTAGCACTGCTCATTCTGCATATAATACTTTCAGAGATTGTTCAAAATCATGTCACTTTTAACTAGGTTTACAGCACAAAACACTCTACTGGTATGAAGATTTTTACACAGGTAGGGAAACCTCAAATTTTCATTTTTCCAGAGAACATCTGAAAAAACAGTCAAGCCATGTTGGACTCTAAAGAACTAAGTGGAAGAAGAACCAGGACAGTACTAGACACTGTTTTATCTATTCTCTGCAGTTACTTTTTTCTCACACATATATTAAGGTTTTAAAATCAGAGTTTGGAACAAATTGTTTTGTTCTAAATCTTTCATAAATTAGACTTTGTATTTATATAAAGTAATGAGCTTATAAAAGTGTCCCGGTTGTGACATAATTTTATCATTTCTTTCTTTACTTACTTTATTAATATCAATGAAAAATTTATTCAGTTTGTTACTATGCACTTCAGTTACCGTACCACTCACTTTTTTGTGCATCCATGTTTGTGTTTCAAACACTATGCAGGAATGTTTTAAAATGCTGACACAAAAAAACACCCCAGAAAAAACACTTTGGCTGGCCCTAGGCAGCATAATTTTTTTGTTTATTTGTCTAATAACCCACAATTTTTATTCTGAGCCAAATTTAAATCTACAGTATCTTTTTAACAACTAGGGAGCACAGACAAACTATCTGTGTGAAGAATTTTCATTGACATCAGTGATCTCTTCAGCAGATGGATATCAGGTACAATCATTCAACAAATTCTACATCTGGGCAGGCAGTTAAGGCTGAATAACCCTTGCAATCCTTTCTAACTGTATTGTTCTATGAAATATAGTAAGCAAACTAATTGTAGTACTTCTGTGCATTAGTGATTAAAGTAATCTACAGGCATAATTATCAATACTTTATTAGTTTAAGTTTAGAGCAGTATTTCTTTGACAAACTCATTTAAGTAATTATTGAAAATATTTTATACAAAGACTTATGAGAGGTTCAGACATTAAAATATATCTATTTTGGTATGCCACTAATATTCAGAGGAATGTAAATAAGAGGCAAAAATGCAAAGTTCTATTTTAAGATTAAAGAATCTGAAATTCTAGTAAAAATTTCTGTCTAGTGTAGAGAAGATTTCTAACTATACAGTGAAGTTTTCCAGTTTGGATACCTGAAGAATAAACTTACAGTTCAGCTAAATGCCCATATTGATCACCTAAAAAACAATTCCAAAAGGCAAGCTAAAGGCATTCCATTTACTTTTAAAATATAGCTATTTAGATTTGCAGCTAAGTGTTTAGATGATCAATAAATATTTTGCTTTGGCTCCATATGTTCCTATATGTTTGAGAAGTTGGATTTTATAAGTCAAAGAAGGAGTTTACTTTTTTCCCCCTGCTTAAGTAGCTGCACACTTAAGGAAGTGAGTTTGACTAGTAACCTGCTTTTCCATCTCCCTTCTTCCTAGGAGGGCAGAAATCCACCTCACCAAACTAATAGCAATACCATTCGGTAACAGCCCATTTCTCAAAGGTACATGGAACACCCTCAACTACCACTGAAGGTGATAAGAGTTGAGGACACTCAGCACCTTGTAGAACTAAGCTTTAAAATAGCAGCTCTACAGCAAATTAATCCAGTATTTAGCCATTCTCTAGGAACTGAACATGTCACCACAGCAGTGCAATTTCTTTCTTCAGCTGGAATCCAAGGAAGCAATTTGGATACCTGGAGCCCTAGCTATAAACTCACAGTCCAACATCAAACTTGTTTGTGTCATATTATAGAGCTAGATGCTACTTTTATTTTTTTTTCCCTGGAATGTCTATTGTCATAAAATCCTCAGCTAAAGTTACTTCTTGACCATCTAACACTGATTCTGCTTGTCTCTTCAGTTCGGTGACATCAATATCACCTTCTCCAATCTGAGCAGCTGGTTTGTATCTCTGACTGAAGTGAGTCAGAACCAGTTTCTTAACTTTACACAACTTTGCAAACTCAGCTGCCATTTTCGGAGTGCTGTGACCATGCTCTTTGGCCTTGTCGATTTGGGTGTCATCCAATGTGGCTTCATGAACCAACAGATCTGCTTCATAACACAATTTCATTGCTCCATCTCCAACAACACCTGAGCAATCACCTAAAATACAAATTTTTCTTCCAGGAATAGGCTCATCCAAGACATCTGAAGGAGAAATGGTTACTCCATTTTCTAAGACAACCGTAACACCATTCTTCAGTTTTCCATATATAGGACCAGGCGGAACGCCTAGAAAGTTAAGTCAAAAGTGTATTGTTAGTTTTTGTGTTTTGAAAATAAACACAGTTCATATCTCAAAGCAGTATCTGACAAATTTTGCATTTAACCTACTCTTAAAGCTTGGTATTATGACAGATGAAGCATTAAGGTGCGGCAAAGTGGGAATTTTCTGTAATAGTTTTATGAATCCTATGTGTCTCAGTTTCCCTCTGTCTTTGCATTGCTACTCAGAGGGGGCAAAAGGGTTAAACATTGCTCATGCACCAACCCAGGAGACATAGGCATGTCTCCCCCCTCACTGGCTGGTATGAATAGAGTCATTAAGGAACTGGTGGAAATTGAACCAGATCAACTAAGGGAGGCCACAGAGACAACAGGAAGCCCCAAAGACTGAACAATCTCTCACTCTCAGCAGAGAAAACTCAAGCTCTGGCAGTGGGATTGTGAATTCAGCATGGCCCTGAGAGGAGAGAAAAGGACAGATATGTCCAGAAGGGGAAAAAATGTGGGCTTCTGGGTCTGAAGGAAGCTAGCTCTTAATCAGGGAACTTACTAAGGAAGTGAGAGAAAGACTGTACCTGAAAACGGGAGTTCACTACAGCATGGCTAGAATAGAATTGACTATGCTTTAACATTTATTTCTCTATGCTAACCTAAGGACTTCCAATGCTGTGATAAAGTCGACTAACAAATCCTATTCTGTTTTGAAAACACTGTGTGGGGTTCATACCAGCTGGGGTACATTAGTCTCTGAACAGTGTACACGTCTTTAACTAGGAATCTATCTCAGCTGGAGTCGCTGAGCAGAACTCAATGGTGTGAAGCAAGAGTGTGGAAGCCCCAGAAGTTCATCAGCGAGGCTGAACAGGCTATGCTGAAGGACGAGTGAGACCACTTGGGTCCGGCACACTAAAGCAGTCGTTTTCAAACTATGGGTCGGAGCCAGTACTGGGTCGCGGCACCCCCTGCCGCCACCACCCAAAGACTGGAATGCATTGCTCAGGGATGTAATTGTTGGGTCACGGGCATAAATTATTTTTTTTCAACTGAGTCCTGAGGAAAAAAGTTTGAAAACCATTGCACTAAAGGGTGCCTCAGAGAGTCTGTTCAAAAGCTAGCAGTATAGCACCAATCCTGTGGGTCCATGACATAAGAAAACTAATACTTCACTCACTTCATACTAAAAAAACCCAAAATCTTTTAATTTTAGTAAGAGGTTCGACTAACAGATTTTAAGTTTTGTATTTTGAAACTGATACATTTCCACAAATGCACTCTTTATGTCACTCTAAGGCCAGGTTTATGTTCTGTTTCTCATGTAAGTCTTTAAAGAATGAGCTAGCAAGGGCGGCTTGGTTTTCACTCCTCCAATGATCAAGCCAGTATGCATTGGTAGTTCTAGAACACGAATCGTCCCTTTTCTTGTGAAGAATAAAGTGACCCATTTCAGAATGTATTAAAGACAGATGTACACTGTTCTGATTCACTAATCTCCCTGGTAAGAGTTTTCAGAAGACACTCCAGCCATCAGTGAAGAATACAATTTTGTGTCGATTCCTGGAAGTGTGAATCATTTGTCAGCCTGAATATCATGTATACTTGAAAATCCATCACTTATTTGGTGGATCCATTTTCAACAGTTACACTGTAACATTCATGCTTACATACTGCTTTAGAAGCTCTAATAAGACATTTGGCAGTTAATGTAAGCATATAAGAAATGTAGGTAATCATAATATGACTTTAAAGTGCATCAATTGTATCATAAGGACATCCATGAACGGATTTTATGAAATAAATTGATATCCATAAGTCATAAGAATTAAAAGAAAAAATAAATGACTCTAGTTACCAAGGTCTTTTAGCTTCTGTGCATTGAGTTTACCAGTCCGCTGCTTCTCCTCCACTAAAAATCCAAAGGAAGGAATGCGGTGAAATAAACGAAATGCTTTCATAACAAATTGCTGATCGTTGACCAGCGTGTAGGAATTTTCTACAGGATCCAGATAAAGTGTTCTGCCTTGCACTTCTTTGGGAGAGACATCATCTTTGTCAACATAAGATAGTTCATTAAATTCTTCTGCAGGGCACTGATCTGGTGTAGGTACCAATTCATGAACAACATAAGGAAAGAGAAGTTGCGAGTGGGAGAGTTCCAGAGTTCTCCAAATGAAGTTTCGTAATCCTAATGGTCCATAGATATCAACAGGTTGCTTGCTTGCAGTAGAACTACTCTGAAGACTAATTGTGCACAGTAGACCAGGAAGTCCAAAAAAATGATCCCCATGAAGATGAGTTATGAATATCTTGGTAATTCTACCTATGATTGAAACAAAGACACTGTAGTAAGTGTGCTGAATGACAACTACCCTCACAGCAGCAAAATGAGAGCTGGTTGAAAAATGGCAATTATTTTGTGAGAAATTCACAAAAAAATTAGTTCCCATTTTTTTTTAAACAAAAACCAAACCAAGAAGTGAAGCTTTTTAGCTGAATATTTTTCCACTTTTCATTTTTTCAATGAATATTTGAAAAATCTGAATCAAAATTAAATTTGTCATTGTTTTCGTTGGCAAGCCATTTTTTATCAAAAGTTTCTGGGGTTGGAAGTTTAGATCAAAATGCATTTTAAGAGCAAAGAAACTAAGAAAAATTGACTATTATGGTGACCTCTGCTGCATTAACTTGCAAACAAATTCTCAGTGAGGGTTGTACTTTGTCACACTGCATGAAGACTGTGATCCAGTGAGAATTCTGCCTTCATTTTAGTTTCATTCCAGATATGCCAAGAGAATCTTCCACAAGCCGAATAAGCAAAATTTACAATTAAAACTTCACGTACTCCACAGCAAGCTGGCAGTACATTCTAGTACAGGACACTGGATTTTCTGCAGCATTTTAGTTTCAATTAAGGCAGTTTATCCAGTTGAAAAGTCACAATTTGAGATGAGAAGGCACCATTAGATCATCTAGTCTGACCTTCTGTCTATCACAAGCCATTCCCACTTACACATGAACAGGGCCTAATAACCTGTGTTTGAATAACGCGTATCGTGCAAAAAGACTTAGGCCCGGTTTACACTGGCCGCGGATTTTGGCAGCAGTCAACGGGAGATACACAAGCTACGTACAATAATTTGCATATCTTCCGTCAACTTCCTAATGTCTACTTACCGCAGTGTCTCCACTGTGCTGCCCTGACAGGAAATGCTACGCTACTTGCCAGGGTGGATTAACAGAGTTGACTTCTGGGTTCAACTGAGCGAGTCTTTACTGCCGCTCAATCGAATCCACAAAATTGATCCTGGACTGCTGGCGGTGCCTCTGGCAGTGTAGGCACACCATTAAAATCTTGATCTGAAGATTTCAAGAGATGGGGAATCCATCGATTCCATTGCTGGTTGTTCAAATAGTTAATCACCTGCACTCAGTTTTTGCCTTATTTCTAATTTGGCTTCAGATTCCAGCCATTAGTTCTTGTTACATCTTTCTTTGCGAGAGCAAAGAGTACTTTAGTACCTGGTATCTTCTTCCTGGGAAGTTACCTATACAAACATTATTCTTTTTTTAGATAAACTACACTTTTTAAGATCTCACTGTAAGGCCTCCAGCCCTTGGATCATTGTTTGTGGCTCTTTTCTGCACCTGCTGCAATTTTTCAACATCTTTTATTTAAAGTGCTGGTATGAGAACGGGATACAGTATTGCAGCACTTCTCCCACTAATGCCATATACAGAGGTTTTCAAAAAAAGTTTGCATCCCTGCTCCAGCTCATTACTTCCATTTATACATCCAAGGATCGCATTAGCCCTTTCTCCACAAAACTGAACTGGGATCTAACGCTGAGTTACTTGTCCACTGTGACCACTACCTTATTTTCAGAATGCCTGGCTTTCACGGATACAGTCCCCTTCTGCAGCTATGTCTTCTATTCCAAGACATATAATTTCATAGTTGGCTGTATTAAAATGCATTTTGCCTGAACGGACCCATTTTACCAACCAATCTAGATTGTTCCTCATCATTGACCACTCTGTTATAATTTGCAGTGTCTCAGCAGTGATTTTATATATACTTCCAGATTATTGATGAAAGCCTTGCATAGCATTAGGGTTAGTGCTGACCCCACTAAAATACCCCCTTTCAATGATGGTTCCCTTATTGACAGCTACTTTTTGAAATCTGTCAGTTAAGACGTTCTTAATCCACTTAACATGTGCTCTATTGATATTTTATAGTAGTTATTTTTAATCAGAAAGTACCATACTATTAAGTCAAATGCGAGACAGAGAGAGAGAGTGTGTGTGTGTTTGTGTGGGGGGGTTATCTTTGTCAACCAAATTTGCAATTTGAAAGAATAAAATCTGATTGTTTGAAAAGATCTCACTTACATAAAACCATCTCGAATGGCATTAACTATATTCCCATCCTTGAACTCTTTATTCATTGAATCTTTTATTAATGTTTTGATTATTTTGCCTGAGGTTGATATTGGGCTCATCAGCTTATAGTTCTCCAAGTCATCCCACTTGCCCTTTTTGAATACTGGCACAACATAAGCACTTTTCAAATCTTCTAGAATTGCTCCCCATATTCCAAGATTTATTAAAAATTATTGTCAATTAGACAAAAATCCTCAGCCAACTCTTTTAGTACTCTCAGGTGCAAGTTATCCAGGCCTGCTGATTTTAAACTGTTTAACCCTAGAGATAAAAAGTGTATCATATTCATAAGTTACTAATGGAATGGAAGGTAGTTCATTTTTATGTGACAGGAATCTGCTTCTTTCCAAATATAAAACAGAAATAGTTATTGAACACTTTTCTGTATCATTAGTAATTTTACCATCTCCATATGATAATGAGCCTATACAATTGCTAAGATTTCTTTTGTTTTTACTTAAACAAGCATGAAAACAAACGATGCAAATCAGCAGCACACTCAGTGTTTATTTGTTTGGATATTAAATTATGTTCCATGCTGTCTCCATAGTCAGTTTTTTATATGCCGTAGCTTTTGGTATGAACAACACAACTGCATTGTAAAACTTATAGGGGAAAGATTAACATTTTGACAGGTAGGGCGAAGACAGTTGGGGTTCTTGGAACCTGAAGAAGTACTAGAAGTGGTTGGGATAAACAGATATAACAGCACATATATATTTAAGGGCAGTGCTTTTTTTCTAAAAAAAAAGGTACCGGAACTCCTATTGATGTCCTCTAACCCGGGCCGTCTCCTTGTCCCCACCCCCACCCCTCTCCAGGCCTCCCTCCAGCGCCCCCTTACCTGGCCGGAGGCTGGGAACTACAGAGACGGCTGGCAGAGCTGCTTGCCGGCCAGGCCGCTCCCGCCCTGAGCACGCTGTATCTGCGCATGCTCAGGGCGGGAGATTTAAATCTCCCCAGCCCGGCCGCAGCCTGCACAGCTGGGAGGGAGCACCGGCGGGGACCGAACGCGGCCCCGGCAGGGCAGACAGACCCCGGCAACGGAGCCTGATCCTGGCCCCGTGCCGGGAGGCCGACGCTGTCGGGAGAGCGGGGCGGGGTCGGCTCTGGGCCAGGAAGTCGAGGCGGCCGGTGGGTGGGAGACCGGTAGCCTGCCCTGGCCGCGGCCACCCTGCTGCCCCAGACGCATGGGGCAGGCCGCAGCAGGGGCGGGGGCCGGATAAATAACCTGGGCGGGCCGTATCCGGCCCGCGGGCCGTAGTTTGAGGACCCCTGGAGTCTAAGGAAAAAAAGGTGCCGGAACGCCGTTCCGGTGCGTTCCGCCAGAAAAAAAGCACTGTTTAAGGGATCAGTCATGAAATAAAGTTAAAGTTGACATGTCCATCATCAGCTGTAGTTTTCTGAACACCACATTACAGAGAATGGGACCATTCACACATCAAAACTACTGTTTGAAGCTGCTTGCAGTCTCAGAATACAGTGCTGTATAGGCTTAAATTTAGTTCATTTTTGGAACTTGTAATCATGAGAGCTAGAAACTTATATTAGATGAAAGCTTATTAGATGTTCTGGATCACAATTCTGCTACCAAGAGTCAGGGTGACAAAATAGGATTCCACAGCAAGTTCATGAGGTCCCACCTAAATACAGTAACTGGGCATGCTCATGCATATTTACAGTGGTCTTCAGACAATCTGAGCCTGAATAGAAAAGGTATTTCTTTTGGACAGTATGAAGTAAGATTTTTCCTTCTCAAGATAGTAACTTTTTCAATTGCACTGACCTGCTTTAAGATGGCTTTTCATAAACTGTGTTTGAGTTCCCTCTCCACAATCAAATAGCCAGCATTCTCCTTCACTGCGAACGACTAGAGCTGAAGCTCCTCTTGTTGGAGATGGATAAGCTGAGCCTGTTCCCAGAAAAGTTATATCCATGGACATTTTACCCAAGTCAGTGTAACACCTAAAACAAATATATCGCTGCAAGTACATGTCACATGTTTATTCTGGAAAAAAAAAAAGGAAAAAACCAACAACCAATAGTTTAAAAAAAAACTCATTTTACTAAATGGGTCAAATTCCATTTTTAAATGTCATCGATGGACTGGGGTATAAATTTAGGACTGCCAACTATCTTCCAGTTCACAGAATATAGAATCACAGATTAGAGTTGGAAGAGGCCTCTAGTCCAACCCCTTGCTCAAACCTGCACCAACCCCAACTAAATCATTACAGCCAGGGCTTTGTCAAGCCGCACCCTAAAAACCTCTTAAGAATGGAGATTTCACCTCCCTAGGTAACCCATTCCAGTGCTTCATCACCCTTCTAGTGAAAAAGCCTTTCTTAATATTCAACCTATACTTCCCCCACTGCAACGTGAGACCACTGCTTCTAGTTCTGCCATCTACTACCACTGGCTACGTCTACACTTGCAAGTTAGTTCGAATTAAGGAAGCTTAATTCGAACCAATTTAAGCCTTGGCCACACTAGGCTTTCATTAGTTCAAATTAAGGGCTTCCTTAATTCGAACTAATAAATTCGATTATACCTTTCGAACTAACCCTTAATTCGAACTAGTTAGTTCAAATTAAGTCAATGTGGCCATGTTAGTTCGAACTAACTGCTTAGTTCGAACTAACCGGCACATTGAGCTTAATGCAACTGACTAATTCGAACTAAGCAAGTACCGTGCATGGCACTTGTTTAGTTCAAACTAAAATTCCAGTGGGGCCATGCTAGTTCGACTTAATTCAAACTAACTAAAGTTAGTTTGAATTAACTAATTCGAACTTTGGTAAGTGTAGACATAGCCACTGAGAACAGCCCAGCTCCATCCTCTCTGGAACCCCTTTTCAGCTAGATAAAAGGCTGCTATCAAATCCCCCTCATTCTTCTCTTCTCAAGCCGAGTTCTCTCCGTGTCTCCTCAAAATCATTTTGTTGCTTCTGCTGGATTCTTCTGCTGGACTCTTAGCTTTGTTTGTTTCTCATTTGCATTGTCAGAATGAAAAAGTTGTCTCATGTTTATATATGTAATTAGCATGTATATACTATTTGCATGTTTCATTAAAAGTAGTCAGGTGACAGCTGAATATTCAGAGTTGCATTATGTTGATTATTTGCAGTCTCTTAAAATTAATTTAAAAATTCATTTTAAAAATTCATTTTCAGACATTTCAGTCTTGTAAACAATGCAAATTTCAAAAATTAACAATTTGGGGCATTTCAACAACCCGAGGAATGGGTGGGAAAGAGAAGAAATCTGATTACTATTAAAGCTACTGCAAAAGATATTGAAATAAAAATATTACACACAGCCGACCACATTTAGTTATATCAAAAGAGATGAACCATTATTTCCTAAAGGGCTATAAAGATTCTCTTCATTTGAGTTTAATAGTCCATTACTCCACCATGTTAACAGAATTCCCTGCAGGATGGTGAAAGATAGCTTGTTATTAATCTGAACCTGATTACACTATCAGATATCTTGTTGAAACAAATGTACTGTAGCTCTGGAGACCGTTAGAACTAAAAAATTTGCTTTGTATATAATAGCAGCTATAAATTCATAAAGGACTATGTTCTTTTATAACAATGTAGGCGTATCCTAATTGATCAGTATCTTCTATGTTGAGGTATGAGCCGAATACAATTGTTGAAGTTCAAATGGGTTTTTATCATCGACTTCACTGGGAACAATCTGCCCTCACCTCAAGGTACTACCCCAGCTTTGTGTTCAATAATTGCAAGCTTAGGATTCTAGATCTGTCCGAAATTGCACAGCACACATTTTCAGATAAAATATAAAACCAGAGTTCTAGCAACCCGTATTCAGTGGAAAACTCATTTCACTTTTAGGAAATTGCAAAGAGGGAGCCGCGTTAGTCTAGTCCAACAAAACAAATAAGGAGTCCTGTGGCACTTTTAAAGACTTCAGAGCGTCTAATGAAGTGGGATTTTTTTCCCACGAAAGCTCATACGAGAAATAAGTGTGTCTTTAAAAGTGCCACGTGACTCCTTGTTTATTCTAGCGAAACAAAGTCAAATCCTTAATAGAGCCCTGCGTGGATTCAAAATCTACATCCACATCCCACCAGCAATCTGCAAAAACAGACTGTGGGTATCCACAGGACTCTGTCTGCAATACACTATCAGGCTACCCCTTTGGACGCCTACCTAAGTCCACCCTCTTGCTGAAATACACAGGACACTCACTACATCGCTATATTGGCCCCAGGGAAGAAGGGTGAGGTTGTGGCGTGTGCCCTGGTTTCTATGCTTTACACACTGAGGAGCAGAAAAGGAAGATGGCTTTTTCTCATAATTTACACCATCGTTTCTCAGCCTGGGGTGGGCATTCCCTGGGGGTACACCAGACACAGGCTGGGGGTCCCCGCTGGCCGCCGCCTGAGTGCTGGGGCACTTCATTTCAGAAGCGAGGGGGACTGGCTCCTACCAGGCTGAGAAACGCTGCTCTAATGCAAGCCGGCCCAGGCTGCCTCATGCCCGCTCCCCGGGCAGCTGAGCTAGCCTCAGCCCCAAGCCCGCTGGCAGAGCCCTAGACGTGACCCCAGGCGGCTCCTGTGCACCCCCTGAGCGGCCTTAGGGGCTCACCGAGGGCCCCGCCGGGGGGAACCCGCATCCAGCCCGTGCACACGGAGGGGCCCGCCCTGCCACGCGCCGGAATGGGCCCGCCCGGGATTTCCCACCCGCTGGCATGGGCCCGCTCGAGCCCCCGCTGCTCCCCGACGGGAGCCACGTGGCGGGGCGGGGGACGCGGTCTCGCTGCTCGGGTCTCCTCTCCTACCGTCTCGCCGCGCCGCGCCGCACGGGGCCTGGCTGGGCGGAGTCTCGCCGCCCCGCCTGCTCTGGGCTGCGGGCGCAGCCGGCCCGTGGAGCGAGGAGAGGGGCCGGGGCCAAGCAGCTGTGGGGCGAGGAGAGGGGCCGGGGCCGGGGCCAAGCAGCGGTGGGGCGAGGAGAGGGCGATGTGCCGGGGCCGAGCAGCTGCCCATTGACAGTGCAGCAGCAGCAGCAGCAATGCAGTGTCAGCAGGGTCAGTAAATGACAGCGGCCGCAGCCTGGGGGCGGAATAAACTTGTCTCCTGGCCTGGGGGGCCGTCCCTCCGAATAACTGTCCTAAAACCAGGCCCGACCCAAGGGGCTTTGCCCCCCCCCCCCCCCCGTTATAGGAGAGAACATATTCATGTTTGGTTTTTGTTTTTTTTTTTAAATAGAGGAAAAAAATGCATCGCCATCTAATTTGGTGCCCCTTCAAGCCTGGCGACCGCCTCGTTCACTTGCATGGTTGGGCATAAACCGGCGCCGCTCCTGTTTCCGTCGCTTCTATTTCGGGCCCACGGCCAAGAACCGGCTTGATCCATTTACAGCCCCTAAAGCCGCGGCCCTTCCAAAAGCCTGTGCAGGGAGTAGCGCGAGTGAGCCCACACAACTTTTAGTGATGGCAGTACAAAAATTGCTGTCAGTTAAAAAAAAAAAAAAAATCCAGATTCTCATGTCAGTAGAAACTAAAATGCCAGGTTGGCAACCGCAGGGCAAACAGCAGGCCTCGTCCTGGTCCCAGTGAAATCCAACTGGGTTTGGACTGGCCAGTGGCAAAGGCTGGGTTTCAAAGCGTCTGACGAAGTGGGACTTTCTCCCACGAAAGCTCATGCGATAAATAAATCTGTTAGTCTTTAAAAGTGCCACAGGACTCTGTTGTCTTTCTACAATAGACGAACACGGCTCCCCCTTTGGAATTTGACCACAGGCTATGACAGCCAGACTTTCAGCCACTGTGTTTACTGCCAAAAAGATGGAGCCTTTACCGTCCTGCAACTAACCAGTTGTTTTCCTGTAACCCTACTGGAGATAAGACCCCTGTAGGGTTTCCTGAGAGATAGCATTGACTTCATCTAGTTATCTCCCTCACCTGTGGGTGATCTCACTATTTTATTCCAAAGGGGTAGCCGTGTTAGTCTATTGTAGAAAGACAACAGAGTCCTGTGGCACTTTTGAAGACTAACAGATTTATTTATCGCATGAGCTTTCGTGGGAGAAAATCCCACTTCGTCAGATGCTTTGAAGATGGGAAACTAATCTGTTAGTCTTTAAAAGTGCCACAGGACTCTGTTGTCTCACTATTTTATTGATTATCACGATAGCACCTAGGATCACCAGTCATGGACCAGGATGTCATTGTGCAAGGCACTGTATCAACACAACTAAGAGAGAGTCCCTGCTCTCAAAGAGCTTAAAAAAAATCTAATTATTATTATTGTAGATGACTTTAGGGTAAAACTATTGGTGCACATCTCCACTAGGATTGTTCAACAGGATAGCCTATGATAAAAAACACTTTTCCTTGTTTGTTTTAGTAATGATGACCACTCTTCTGATGGTCTGTACGCCATGGCCACTCAGCACTTTGTGGTAACATTGAGGGCCGTGATAAACATACTAGTCAGCTCATTGCATAGTTCTGGGATCTTTGATGTGCATTCTGCATTGGTGATGGCAATTTCTATTTTCTATATATCACTTCTGTTTTTGTTCAGTTTTAATTGAGATCACTCCAGACAGCAATAAATATAGAGATGCTATTTCTGCTAGGCACTAGGCTTTCACAAACTATAACGGCATGCAGCAAGGGACTACTTTAACATTTCCCAATAAATGTGTTAGGCTATGTACACACTACCATTTTTAACGCGCAATAATCCTCTTCCGCATTAATTCTCCCGTGGCTGTTGTTGCGCGAGATCGCGTACACACTATGCTTGCTCTAACGGAACAAAGCCCCCCCCCCTTCTGAGCGCAGTCCTCCAGGAAAGCGAAGGGGATTGTGGGTACGTATCCCAGAGTCCCCAGTATCATCTCCCGTGGTGCATTCCGCTACTGACGCTACCCAGCGGTTGCCAATAGCAACGAGCGCGAATTTCAAATTGAAGCAACCTTCTTCTCGGCACTGCCTTTTCAGAATCGACATGGATTCAGCTGTGATCTTGAATGCTGCCTTCAGCATTGTGAACACAGCCCAGATTCTGTTGCGGTTTGCCTTTGGCTATGATTCGGAGCATGACACGGATGACTCGGTCTCGGATGATGACAGCATTGAAAACCAAACGGACATTCTGATCAGTTTCGCGGACCAGCAACACAGCCTGAACCGCCGTGTTTGGTCCCGGCAGACGAGCACAGACTGGTGGGAACGAATCGTCCTTCAGCTGTGGGATGATGATCAGTGGCAACAGAACTTTAGAATGCGGAAAGCCACATTTATGGAGCTATGCCAGGAGCTTGCCCCTGCCCTTCGATGCAAGGACACGAGGATGAGACCCGCCATGACCGTGGAGAAGCGTGTGGCTATCGCACTTTGGAAACTGGCGACTCCAGACTGCTACCGCTCGGTCGCAAACCAGTTTGGGGTTGGACGCTCGACCGTTGGAGTGGCACTGTCACAAGTATGCAGAGCCATCAACCGTATTCTGCTCAGGAGGATGGTGACCCCGGGAAACGTGAGGGAGATCATCGCAGGATTTAATGAGTTGGGCTTCCCGAACTGTGGGGGTGCAATAGATGGGACTCACATCCCTATTCTCGCTCCCGACCACCTTGCCTCTGAATACATCAACAGGAAAGGATACTTTTCGATGGTTCTACAGGCACTGGTGGACCACCGTGGTCGCTTTATGGACATTAATGCTGGCTGGTCTGGAAAGGTGCACGATGCACGCATCTTTAGAAACTCTGGACTATTCAGAAGGCTACATGCTGGCACATTTTTTCCAGACGAGAAAATAATTGTGGGCGGTGTAGAGATGCCAGTGGTGATACTTGGGGACCCCGCCTACCCACTGATGCCATGGCTCATGAAGCCGTACACCGGGAAGTTGGATCCTGACAAGGATCGTTTCAATTACCGGTTAAGTAGATGCAGAATGGTTGTGGAGTGTGCCTTTGGCCGTTTAAAAGCGCGCTGGAGAGCGCTGTATGGCAGGCTAGATCTCCACGAGGACAGGATCCCATTAGTTATTTCGGCTTGCTGTGTTCTTCACAATATATGTGAAAGCCGGGGGGGAGAGATTCAGGAACTCTTGGACCACTGAGGCACAACGTCTGGAAAATGCCTACCAGCAACCAGACACGAGGGGTATCCGGGGGGCGCAGCTAAGGGCAGTTCGCATAAGGGATGCGTTAAAAACCCATTTTAGTACTGTTGGTTAAAATTGTACCTTTGAATATAGTTACTAACCATTTCCTATATGTTTCAACTGTTAAAAATTAAGCTTTAGAAATTTTGTGTTTTTCCCCTGTAAACATTCATTGAATCAAAAACCGTTAATGTAAAATTAATGAAACAAATAAAGAAAGTCTGATTAAGTTTAACAAGGATTCAACTTTATTTAATTAACATTGATCAAAACTCGGGTTTGAGGGGAGTAGGGACTAAAGGTGGGTGTAGGTGCGGGACTCAACTACATATGTTGGGGGAGGGGTTCTGTTAGGGTTACACCATGGATGTCCATGGTGGTCTAAAAACTGTCTGGGGGGGGAATGTGGCGTGGATGCACTGAAAGGCATATGAGGCTGATGATGGGGGGTGCGAGCCTGTAGCAGACCGACCATGGTCTTGAGGAGGTTGGTCTGCTCCTGCATGATGCCTATCAGGGCATCCTTCTGCTGCTCTCTCCTCGCACTGCTCTGTCTCCTGTCCTGCCTGCACTGCCTCCTCCATTGCCTTGTCTCCCTCGCAGAAGCCTCATGGAACTGCATGAGCTCCTGGAAGACGTCTTCCTTGCTCCTGCGAGGCCTCCGCCTTATCCTCCTCAGACGCTCAGCTGCAGCTGTAGACTGTCCACCGAAGGTCATTCCTGTTCAGATATGAAAAATGTAGAATGCCGCTATTGTTCTCGCCACGGTCAGGAGCAAATGATGTTGTTCTCCCCACACATTCCTTCAATACACAAGAGGGGACCTATGGGGGGGCGGTAACAGATTTCCCAAAGCTTGGTACGGGTTGCAGAGCTAGTACAACGGAGAGTTGACTATTGCCACACCAAGTTCTGATCCCGTGCCCGAGATGGCTGAAATAGAGGCAGATCTCACACTGCTTAGAGTGCCTCTGCAAGCGAGAATGCATCTCCTTCATGTTGCCGACTTCAAGCCGGGACCTTACGCTGCAGGACTGTGCGCAGCAATGTTGCCCGCAGGAGTGCTTGCGAGTCTGAAAGGAAGAGTGTCCCTGAATGGTGGAGTGCAAAGGAATGCTCTACCATGTAATCTCAAGAGAAGACTCTGGAAATATTTGGATGACGCGTTCAGTGAGTTGAAAGGGAACGACTACTTGGAAATCGAGGCATACATCGATGACCTTTTTAAGTAATGCTAGTAACACCTTTACAGTTCTGTAAGGAACAGAACTGAGGACACCGAAAACAAAAACCCCTTGCAAAAAAACCATGTCTACGCTGAGCTGTAGCACCTAGAATAGAGGACATTGCGAACGGGACTTACCAGAGCTGCCTTCTGATGATTCCTGGGTAGGCGTGGAGAAGGAATCAGTGGAGCTTGTTTCTGGCTGGGTGGAAAATAACTCCTGGCTCCCCGGGTCAGTGGCTCCGTTCTCTCCGTCCTCGTAGTCTTCTTCTTCTGATTCCTCGTCCACAATTGCCTCGTCGCCTTCTGCTTCCTTCTCTGTTTGGGGTGCAGTCTCCGAGGTGTCTACCGTGCAGTTCGGGGTGGTTGTGGGATCGCCGCCCAGGATCGCCTCCAGCTCCTTATAGTACTTGCACGTTGCTGGCGCGGAGCCAGAGCGCCGGTTAGCCTCTCTGGCTCTGTGAAATGTTATCCGCAGCTCCTTCACCTTTGCCCGGCACTGCAGGGTGTCTCGCTCGTACCCCTTTTCGGTCATGGCTTTGGATATTTGACCGAAAATGTCAAAATTCCTCCGGCTGCCACGTAACTGTGACTGCACGGCGGACTCTCCCCAGATGCCGATCAAGTCCATCACCTCTGCTGCTGTCCAGGCTGGAGCTCGTTTGCTGCGGCGCGACGACATTGCGAGCGAAGCACACAGAGGCAGCAGCACCGAACAGCGAGGCAGAAGGGAGAGTGGTGAATTCAAAAATTCGCGGGACAGAGGAGGAGGTCGGGAAAAATGACGTCACGACGATAGAGTACAGGCGGAAGTGCAGAAGGGATGGAATTTGAATTGTGGGCCATTTCCGTTATATTCACATTGCGCGATAAGCGTACACACACTGGCAATCGCGCAACAACTATTCCGCGTTAGCAACAACCACGCTCGTTTAGGTGGTTTACATTTTGCGCAAAAAGAAGGGACTTAACGCGGAATAACTGTAAGTTGTGTGTGTACGCTCTGTTTGTTATTGCGCATTAAAGGGCTTTATCGCGCAATAACTTTGTAGTGTGTACAAGGCCTTAGTCTTTAAGGACTCGTTGTTGTTTTCCTGAAACAGACTAACATAGCTATCCGTCTGGAACTTAAAGAAAACAAAAAACCAGCAAATTTGTAAGATCATAATCCTGTCTCTCCTCCCCCCTCCCCTCCGGAAGCAAGCGCACAGAAAGGAATAGAAGCCCAGTAAATCCACTCCAAGTGTGGAGGTGCAGACAGGAAAGAAATCAAAGGCTGCAGAGAGGCCGTGCTAGACTTTACATCTCACAGCTACCACACAGGAGAGTTCTGTGATGGCACGCTTGGACTACATGGAGCCCCATGTGAAAGGAGGCCTGAATGATTTCACAGCTGATGGAAAAGAGGATTCTGCATGTTGGCCTTTAAGACAGGCTACAAATGGAGCATCCCACCAGTCAGGTCTGGTGCAATCAGCAAGCAAACTAGGCAGTCACCTAAAGCGGCCAAATCTGTAATTATAAATGCAGATTTTTCATTCATACTGATGCACAATATTTTTTTTTTTTTTTTTTTTTTTTTTTTTTTTTTTTTAAGTTAATGGGGTGGGGGGAGGAGGTTGCAAGGCAGGTTCACCTAGAGCACCTAAGTCTATAAAGTGGAAATAATGATACTGCTTTCCTGTAATGTTGTTTGAGCTCTACAACTAGAAAGTATATACAAGAGCAGGCACAATTATGCCTGCAGGAATATACATCTGAAGTCAAACTTCACGAATTTACTTTTAAGCAGTGGTCTCCAACCTTTGCCAGCAGATGGCACACCGGCCATAGGTTGTGCCATTCAGGAGTCCGTTCCAATTGACCAATTGGGGACTACTGTTCAAGCTTGGGAGCCCCGGGCAGTACACCAGTTCACAGTGGGGCAGTCAACTGACCCTTTCTATCTCCTCAGCAATGCTCAGTCATTTTACATGATGGGAACATTGATTTAATGGAGAAAATAGGAATGGAATACCATTTTCTGAAGTACCACTGAGGGTTTTGCCCACTTTTCCATTAATGACTCACCAGGGACAACGTTCTTTTCTGATCCCCGTTGCAAATCCTTTGCATTTTCCACACTTGTTCTATGTACAGCATTTCCACTGACCATGCTGAGAGTTCTGAGTGTAAAGAGAACGAAGCCACAGTGTGGATCAGACAACAGAATTTTGCCCAGTATCTTTAGCATAACATACTGGTTTAAAAAAAAACTGCAAAGGCATAGGTGTTCATTTATAACAGGCATACACCTAAACAATATTGCAAAGGGTTTATATTTGCCCCCTTGGAGATCTGTGGATTCTAATTCCATTGTAGGTTAATGTGAAGATGAATCTGGAGATTGTGCATGTATTACAATACACAGTTCTCACAGCTGGGAGTCCCTATTTATAAGTCATGTTGGCCTGGAATAAAAATATATTGTAGGCCAGGACTGAGGGGCATTGTCATAGCTATGTGGGAGATACTTGCACAGCACCTGCTTTAGGGCAATGTTATTTGCTGGTCACATTGGCCCTGAAATCCATTAGAACAGAGTAAAAAGTCACGGTTTTCTCAAGCAACTTAAGTCTCAGTTTTGGAAAGTGCTGTATACTAAGCAGATACATTATTTTTAAAATAAAACAGACAAACAATTTAAACAAAGGAAAATGCATTTTACTAAGAAAATAGAAGACAACCAGACCACACATCTCAATACAGGTACAAGATTATAAAAGGTAAAAACAATTCACACATTTCAATACCGTTTTTGTTCCAACTGGCCACTGACCTTCCTGAAATAAATCAAATCCTAGATAGAATTTGTCATCCTAAGGATTCCCTTTGCCTAGATAAGAATTGTTCCCACAAGCACGCTTACTAGAGAGCCATTTCTTTACACTGTTTGCAACATATTTAAAATAGACAGCAGTTAATTTTGCCATTTTATTCCTGAAAAGCAGGCAAATATGCAATCTGAAGTAGGGATACCATATTTCAAGTTCTCAGATAGAGGACACTGCCAAGGGAATGGAGAGTTTGAGGAAGAAGGGGTACAGTTTCTTTCTACTCTGGATAGCTCACATTTAAAAATAAATGTAATGGCCTCAAAAATAAATGTAAATCAAAATGTAAATGGACTTTTTTACATGTAGTCATTCCTTTCTTACTGTGCTTCTTCCTGTTGTACCTATGCATTTTTCTCTGTAAAGCCTATCTTTCTCAGAAGTGGTGGATTCTCATCATGAAAGTCTTTGCAAGATGTGTGCCCGGAGTTGTATTGTAGAAACAGGATCTCTTTCTGCAACTCAAAAGTCAACCCCATGCCACCCTTCTCGCACGGTTGCTGGTGGCAGCTCTACCTCCAGAACTGAATGCCTGGTCAGCAGCTGCTGGTCTCCAGCCATCCAGCTTTCAAGGACTTAAATAATTAAGGACCAGATGAAAAAATTGTGGTGTTCCAATATAACAATGATTCATGCTCCATTAGAGGCCTTGATACTTACTCACATTGAAGCCCATGTTAAAACTTCTACTGACGTGCTAAAAAAAAAAAAAAATCAAAGAAATATGCAGGCAAAACTACTCAGTGAAGTCAATGGAAGTTTTGCTTTAAAAAAAGCTGCAGGGTTTGCCTGAATCTTTTAATGCTAAAAAGTGTTTTAACAGTCTCAGTTTATTTTATTAATCAGCTTTTAAGAAGATAGTTTCCAAGGTAATAGAGATTCCCACCTCCCCATCCCTAAAGACTAAAATAGAAGGGATTTTTCTCATTCCAAAAGTATGCTCTGCTCCAAATTGTTCTTTAAAGTGCACTTCCAGTCTGAAAAGCAACGGAGGCTAAATTTTTCAGAAATGTTCACTCATTTGTGTCACTGAATGTTTAGGTTTGGACATCTTAGGCCTGGTTTTAGAAGTACTGGAGATATGCTACTCCCACTAAAGTCTGAATCTTCTGTTGAATATAAAAACGACATTTTCTTACACAAATCCACTCCCCACGTATGTTCAGGAGACTTGATTCGGAATAGCAACTTGTTATATATATATATATATATATATATATATATATAAAAATGGTCTTTGCTCTGGTAGTCCACCAGGGCCAGTGCAGCTGGGAGAAAATGAGCTATTCCATCTTGTGTATCAGCAACGCAAACTGGTATAAAAGTCAGCTACACCCGCACGAGTCTGTTGAAGGCAATGTGAGTTCACAGCTGTTTGTGAAGACATAATTCACCCTGCAGAACCATGGACAAGAAGAGATGACAATCATCTCCCAGGCTGTGGGTGCATGGGCTGGTAGTCAGAAGAAACAACTTTCTACTGTACCCTGAACATGCTTGTTCTGGTGCCACACTGAGATAAAAATGGAGCCCCCAATGCCATTCTTAGTCACTTTTCAGAATAGAACTGCATGTAAAGACATCTGTACACAACATACGAAATTCCCTCCACTGCTTATATAGGTGTATAGTGTTTGGCCTGCTAGTAAGTCAAACAGCTGACAAGAACTGAGGTTTTAAATGAGTTCCAGCAGTGTTCCATTGCTCCAGAAGATACTAGCTCATATCCCTAAAGAGTAATCACTACGAGGCCCCATCAGCATCAAACACGTGCTTCACAAGCTAACAGCAGCAAGAAAAGGCCTATTTAGAATCATGAGACTATTAAAGTCAGAATTTTTTTTTTTTTACTCTCACCATTTCATGCCTAAAAACTGTTAGATGACAAAATAAAATGATATTAAGAGCCTCATCCTGCACCAATAAAGTAAATGGGAACAGGACCAGCCCCCACATGAAAGGAAATAGTTGCCTCTTTGGGTGCATCTACACTGGCAACTTAGGTTGACTTAAGTCGACCTACACAAAGCTGCGTCCACACTGCACTTTTATTAAGTCGACTTAAGCGCTTCCATAAGTCGACTTAATAACACCACCTCTGAAGGTCAATTAAAGCCTTAAATCAACTTCTTAGGTCGACTTAAAGCCAGTGTGGATGGCTATGTCTACTATTAAGTCGACTTAAAGTGTAGCCACTCTGTTAAGTCAACTTAACAAGGTCGATTTTAAGTTGACTTAACTTTACCAGTGTAGACATAGCCTTTGTACCTACTTAAAATCCAGCCTGATCTGAGACACATGGTTTTCTTGTAAAACAAAGGGGTGCCAATATTACCGTGGCAATAATCCAATTCTCTCTCAGTAATATTCATTTAAGAATAAGACTACTACTTAGTAAGAAGGCGCACTTATCCTTTATCCCTTCATTATATGTTTACACCAAAAGAATTAATGATTAGGAGTCATTTCACCACACCCCTTACAGAAAAAGCTGCTGGAAAAAGTACTAAAAACAAACACCTACTTGGGGCAAACACACACTGTAAGTGAAACATTACTTTACTCATAACATTTTCCCATTAAAGCTTGCAAAGTGCAGAGAACATCATGCAACACCGCTGTATGTCTAAAGGAATATACATGGCAAGTTACACTTTTTTATATATATATGGGATACATTATTTGGCTTTAACACACTAGCGTATAGGTATATATAACACTTTCAGAGTCTGAAGAGCTCTGTGTAAGTGCAAAAGCTCGTCTCTTTTGTGTACTTTGTGCAGTTAGGCCATGTTCCCTTAGTAACTTTTTTAAGTGCAAATTCCTTTCTTGTAACACAGATGTTTCCCTTCTTTGTTCTCTAAAAGCCTCATCCTGAGCCCACTGATGTTAATGGGAACACAACTGGGACCAATCCTGGAAAAGGCTCAACACCCTCTACTTCATTGCCTTTAGGATTCTCAGCACATTGTCAGAAATGCTCAGCACCATGTAGGACAGGGAGCAGAAGAATGTTAAAAACATTTGTTCTGTGTGCACAAGTCACTGAGTGTGTGTATATTGGAGAAAGGATCAGGCCCATAGCAATGCTTTGTAAAGAGTGTAAACCTATGCTGCGCTGGTACATGCTCTAGAATGCAACACCAGTGATAAAAGTTTATTTTCTCTGGATTAAAGATATTTTCTTCACTGATAAATTTGTGCAACTACCGTGGATAATGGTTGCAAAGCAAAATAGGAATCATGTTAAAATATGAAGCTGAACAATGTATGATGTTCCTTTCTGGATGACAGCTCAGTGAATTTTGAATAGTTTAATTAATGCTCTCAGACTGTTTGAATAAATGTATTAAATATGATAATGCATGACTATATCTCATTCCTTTCAGCATGTATTTATAAATAGTAAAAAGGAAAAGTGAGATACATCTAAAGTACGATTACCTGAATTGTCATAAACAGAAGTGGCAGTAAATTACATTTATAATCTTAGGACCTATCTATGCTCCAGTCATAAGTGAGAAACAACACCTGCTCAGAAGTTAAAAGCAGCAAGTTAGATGCGATCTAACAGTATACTAGTAATTAAGTTTAAACCCTGGGCGTTCTATTATCTTAACCCCAGTTGCAAAGACATAGGTCAGATCCTGCCTACTTTGAAACTTTAAAGCATTCTTTACCCAGGTCAGGGAACAACTATTTTGAACAGATCTTCTGGTTTAGTTGTAGATGTAGTATAAAAAGGAGGGACATAGACTCAGGCAGGAGAGCTATGCTCCTTTTTTCCCCCAGTGGTTTCTCGTATCTAAGATGGAGTTCCAAAGACATTCACAGCTAGTCAATGTCACTATAAGTACTTTTGAGCAATGTAAGGCTCGTGGCTCCTACAGATGGAAGATAGCAAGAAACCAATGCCAGGGATGGAATGGAGTATGCTTTGTGAAAACGGAAATCCTGCACACTTATTGGAAGGCCTTGCCTATTTTTTCCCTCTGTTTTAGCTCACAGTGTCAACTGCCACCCTTCCAGCCTATGGCAGTAGCTTACTGTAGCCTGTCAATGCCTCTTGAAGGGCTTAATTTTCAGACGTGCTGAGTACCTACAGTGCCCATTGATTATGATTTGTGGTTGCTCCGCTCTTCTGAGAAATAAGGCCCTAAATAAGTCTATGTATGTTTCTATTAGTCCCAAGGTGCAACCTTCCCCCAATTGCTGAGCACACAGTCTCTGCTGTCATTGCTGACCCAGGATACAGAAGATTCATCTTCAACACATGCCATGCCATACCGGCAACATATTATTTCCTTTGTTAAATTCATATGTTCACTGGAAGGAGGGGGAAAATGTTTGTTGCATGTTCACTTTAATACAATGATGCAGAGTTCCACAGACACACAAATAACAAATTCTCAACTCATGGTTCAGTGAGATTTGAATGTTCAGAAGGTCTGGTAGTTATTTTCTGTACTAAATAAATAACCATCTCAGAAAAAGATTCAAGTTTACATTAACTTATAAATACACTAAAAAACAAACATTGCAAAAATAGATGAAAAGGCATTCTTTGTAAAAACACCATGTGTGTGCTGATCTTTTATACAGACATATTAATTGCAAACCTCAATTCACAAAACGTAACAAGGTAGAATTTAGAGCCACCACCACACGCTGTAATTTTACCAAAGTCTCAGTAAGTTGTCAAGTAATTTTTCCATCATTTTCCCCCCCAAATATCTCAGCCTTCTTTTCTCCCCTAGATTGAAACTCTACTTTTCTTCTTCTCAGCTTTTGCTCTTAAAAAGATTAAAACAATCAGTCCATATTTACTTTAAAACCATACCAGAGAAAGCAATAAAAGGAACAGGAGGTGTGGTGACTGCTTCTTGCTGAGCATGCATTTGCAATGGATATAAGCTGAGCAAGTTTACTTATTATTTCAAACTGCTTCCTGTCTATCAGTTCAGCCAGAAGAGCTATTTATTTCTGCCACTGGTTCTTGGTATAGCAACACTCCAGTAAAATACACAATTCTTCTGTCTAGTCTTAAGTCACCTCTTTTCTGTAGGGGATGATTTTAACAAACTCACAGATAACCACGAAACATTCTGTGTCTATTAATGTAGCTGGATTTCACTCAGATAAGAGACGGGGAGGGGAAATAAGTCTGATTCTAAACAGTAATATCCATGTCAAATCCAGTGCCCTCAAAGTAACAGGATACTATGCTTGAATGCATCTATGAGGGGGGAAAAAAAAAAAAAAAAGAACTAAGCTAGCTATGAGCTGGCCACAGTTAATGATTATATGATATGGAGTAACTTGACAGAAATTAAATGAAATCCACATTCTGTGGTGTAAAAAGGAACAACGGGTCAACTGAAACATTTTGAAAAGTCAGACCTTTCGATTCTTCTATTCATACTGAACAAGTGACAGTCTATCAAGTGAAGACTGCAGGAAACATGCAGTCAAACCACTGGAAATGTGCGTGTCAATGGTTCCCTGCAACACCCACTATTCCAGCTTTAGCAGGAAAATGAGAAGAGAATGGGAGAAAATCTTTGTTGGAGGTGCAATGGGAGTATGTCTGTTTTGGAGTCACTTCTGGTCAATGTTGTTTCACCTGGCTCAGCAAACTAGCTCCATGTGAAAACAAAGGAATGTTAACTTCAAGGAAGAACACAATGTTGATAGGTTTGCTTAAAACTAACAGAACCTTAAAAAAAATAAAGTCAATATCTTCTGGCAGATAATTTCTGGAATCTGCAGCTAAACCAAACCATTTGTAGTCTCCACACCTTTCTATAAAGCATTCTGTAAACTATTTTATAAACTGCATCCCCAAAAGTAAAATAATCTTCAATAGTTTACCTTCTTTTGTTTATATAACATATACTAGGTCATTATTATTCTCAGACTTTCCAAGAATAACTTTTTTCAAACTCATTCACAATTTTTTCTAATCATAAATTCCATACAATGATTAAACTTCAGAGAACAAATACTGCTCCAAATTTTAAATGTGGATACAACACTGGCCTCCTCCCAGCCAAGAGTTTCCAAAGCACAACCACAGAACAGAGTGGCTGAATGAATCAAGGAACCTGGACACAAGGAGCTTTGTCCCATTTAGACAGAACAGAAAACCCGCCATTTGGTTACACGTGACCTTTTTTCTTGACAGATTTTCTGTGATGTCACAATTCACAATGACAATGAAGGAAGTAGACAGAAGACAGATTATTAAAAAGCAAAAGCAAATATCTTGTCAATCGGCAATTAGATGGAGATACAGATCATTATCATTAATCTATGGCCAACAGGTTATTTAAAAATTCTCTGGTGTGATGAAGGCTCTAAATTAGAGTTACAAAATTATGGTCATTTAAATTAGTTTTGGATCACTATGCCATTCATGTGGCATGAGCCATCGTCAATATAGTTTATCAATTTCTTACAAGAAAAATCTGTCACACAAAAAAAATGAAGAGGTGGGGGACAAACAACACAATGAGGGAAAATAAGTTACAAGTTGTGAAAGTTACGATCTTAAATTGGTCTGAAAAGGATTCCCTGCAGAGAAGACGACAGCACCTGAGGAATGCGACCTTTTGATATGTCAGTGTATTTCAGACGGCTTTGCTGTAGACTGAGGCCAGTCATACACATCTGGCATGAAGGATTCGTATTCATTGCTCCAAACCTTTGATTGTATATATTGGCTCTTGTCTGCAGGTTCAGGGTAATGGAAAGCCATGTGGTTCGCATACAGAAATTCCATAACCTGAAAAGTTTAAATCATTGTACAGTTTGTGCTTTTTAATACCTTTTCAGAGAATATAAAAGGAAAACAACAGAACTTCAGATAAGCTAGTGAAATTAGATGTATTAAAAAGGCCTTGGTCGAGGGTAGTAGTAACGTCAAATTAAAATTCACACTAACGTCAAATTAAAATTCACACTTCCGATTTTTTTTTTTAAACCTATTATTACAAGTATCCCCTACATACAGAAACTGGCAGGGTCTTGCAGTAGTGCTCAAGAGAGTGTAAAAAAGGGGACCTTAGGTATCAAGTGGAGTGCCCCAGGGGTCTGTGCCAGGGCCGGCTTTGTTCAACATCTTCATTAATGATCTGGAGGATGAGGTGGATTGCACTCTCAGCAAGATTGTGGATGACACTTAACTGGGGCAGCAGTAGCTATGACCGAGGGTAGGGATATGATACATTGTGACTAGACAAATTGGAGGATTGGGCCAAAAGAAATCTGATGAGGTTCAAGGAGAACAAGTGCACAGTCCTATACCTAGGCTGGAAAAATCCCATGCACTGCTCCATACCGGGGACCAACTGATTAAGCAGCAGTCCTGCAGAAAAGGACCTGAGGGTCATGGTGGACAAGAAGCTAGATATGAGACAGAAATGCGCCCTAGTTACCAAGAAGTCTAATGGCACATTGGGCTGCATGAGTCGGAGCATTGCCAAGGAAGTGATTATTCCCTTTGTTTGGCACTGACCACATCTGGAGTATTGTGTTTGGTTTTGGGGGCCCACTACAGGAAAGATGTGGACAAACTGGAGATAGAGTAGCAGAGGGCAACGAAGATGGTTAGGGGGCTGGAGCACATGACTTACGAGGAGAGACAGAGGGAACTGGGCTTGTTTAGTCTGCAGAAGAGAAGTGTGAGGGGGGCGATTTGATAGCTGCCTGAAAAGGGGATGGAGCTATGCTGTTCTCAGGCTTGGCAGATGACAGAGCAAGGAATAATGATTCCAAGTTGCAGTGGGGGAGGTCCAGGTTGGATATTAGGAAAAGCTTTGTCACTAGGATGGTGCTGAAGCACTGGAACAGGTTATCTAGGGTGGTGGTGGAATTTCCACTCAGATGTTTGTAAGGCCCAGCTTGACAAGGCCCTGGCTGGGATGATTTAGTCAGGGTTGGTCCTGATTTGAGCAGGGGGTTGAACTAGACGACCTCCTGAAGTCCCTTCCAACTTGTATATCCTCTATGATTCATATAGCAACATCTAACATTCAGATAAAATTTCATTATGCATACTGCTATGGCACCGATGAACGCAAAGCAACATAACCAGAGAAAGGCATCAACCATGTCTCCAGGAAAGACAAAAACCACCCTCTCTGTCTCCGATTATGGGACTATTCTGTAACTCATAAATGAGGCAAAGGCATGCTGAAAGAAAATCTTGTTACATGGCTTAAAGGGTGTATGGCTTGGACTCACTTTGACTTCTGGTGTTAATGAGTTCCAGAGCTGTTGACCCTCAACTGAGAATACTCTGTTCCCATGAGTTCAAGTAGACTCCAAAAGCTACAGAATTCCTTATAGCAGAACTACAATAGGCTATGGTGCAGAAAGAAACATTCTAGTCTTTTTGGGGACTTTAAAGATAAGACCCAGAACCTTGTAAGGGACCTAGAATTGTAATGATGTCAAAGAAATCAAAGGAGCAAAATCAATACCAGACTGAAGCATATAATTAAACTAACATTTCACAAATCTCCCTCATTATAACAGGATCATAGAAATGTAGAGTTAATAGGGACCTCAAGAGGTCATCTAGTTCACCATGCCACACTGGGATTAAAGATACTTAAATCATCTCCTTCTCAATTCTTTCAACCTTTCCTCATAAATCAGGTTTTCTAAATGCCTTACTCTGTTGTTCTCCTCTATACTCTTAATTTGTTTATATTTTTTTTAAACTGCGGTACCCAAAATTGGCATAATACTTCAGCTGAGGCCTCACCAGTGCAGATAGAGCAGGACAACTACCTCTTATGTCTCACATACAACTCTCTGTTTACTATAGTCCAGAATGACATTTTTTGCAACGGCATCATATGTTGGCTTACATTCAATTTATGATCCTCTATAACCCCCAGATCCTTTTTAGCAATTCTGCTGCTTATTCACTTATTTCCCATTTTATATTTGTGCATTTGATTTTTCCTTCCTAAATGTAATACTTTGCACTTTTATCAATAGATTCAACACTGGTCTGTCTGTTCTTTTTGTTCCAAATATCATGCTACAGAGCTTATAACATTTACATAATGCATAATATATCTTTTAGCATAGGCCAATTTGTATGCTATCCACTTACTTTAACAGCAATGCAAATAGAAACATCCCTGATATTGGACAGTGGTGGATAAAGTCTTCCTTGGGCAAGCTCTTCATTAGTTAACTGGTGTGTCAATGCCTGTATTAAAGACAAATATTAGCAATTTATTGACCTCTTGCCGGAGGCAATGCAACACCAAATTGAAAACAAAGGAACATGTGTATGAGATCCTCCTGGTACAAGTTTACCTGAAATGCACGGAAAAATGCCTAGTATCAGTCAGTCAAAGCCTCAAAAATTACCATAAAGATGCATGCTGCAACATTTGTCCAAATCAACAAACCACTCCCTTATTAATTATAAATCTGTTAGTCTTTAAAAGTGCCACAGGACTCTGTTTTTCTGCAATAGACTAACACGGCTACCCCTCTGGAACTTATTATTATTGGATTTTTAGCATACAAGTTGAAGTCAAATGTTTCTTCATTGAAGTGCCAACATCCCAAAGTTAATGACAAGTAACTAAATAAGTTACAAAGGAGCCACACCACTGGCCCAACTGCTGAGCCATTTAACATGAACACACAAAATGACGGATCCCATCATTCCACTCACCTCCAAATCAAATAAATAAGTCAATACAAAAAGGAGAGGGGAACATGGAAAGAGGAACAGGACAAACCAAAAGAAGCTGGAGAAGGTGATGGAACAACAAAACAAATGACCACAAGTACTGGACAGAGCCCCTTTCCCCTTATGTTCACAATAAAAAAAAGAGAAAAAGCACAATAAAAAAAAATCACTGTGTTTCAGGGGTTTTTAAGACATTTTTCTTTGCACCTTTGTTCTGTCTTGTAACTGTTTTCCCCTCAGCAAGCCTAAAAAGCCCTGGCTGCAAATTCTCCCAGCTCTCATGATTTTTTCCCCTAAAGTGCAGAGGCTTCTGCTGATGAATCAAGTCTATAAAGCTGGATTACACATAGCAATGTGAGGAGAGAAAAGATCATCAGCTCTAGAGCTGGTCAACAAATGGGGTACTCCCCTCCCTCTCTGAAAAATATAACTGGTTTGTAAGAAATTCAAGAACCAAAATATTCTGGCCAAAAATGCAAAATATTTTGATTTGCATATGCTGCTGTGGTGCCATATGGCAGTTGTATGGGTGCCGCATGCCCAGCTCATTTTCTGGCTGGGCCCCCGACTCTCCAGGGTGGGCCCAGCCAGGCCTGCTTCTGGTCATGGGACCAGAAGCTTACTGCTGATGCTCCAGTTGCCTAGCAACTGGAGCATCAGGAGGAGATGGGAGGAGAGGCAGCCCACCCCCTGCCACGCAAAGGCTGCAGCAGCTGCCCGGGGCCACAATTGTGTGGGCGGAGAGCAATACACCCCCACATTTCTGCCCACAGTGCCACTGTTCGTGGCCACCAGCTCCTGGCTGGTCTGCAGTCACAGTAGCAAGCTCGCATGCTGCCAGGCACTGAGGTGGATGGAGGTGGGCAAGTCTAATAGTCAACCGGGTGGGCCCATGCCCACCTAGGCCCACCCATAGCTATGTCCCTGGGTCCACATGCCCGTTCTCTTCCAAGGCCAAGCTTCCTCACTGAACTCCCATAATGCACCAAGATCTTATCCCCGCTTAGAAAAGGGAGCTGATGCACCACAGGAGACACAGTCTAGCCAGGGAGTGCAGCCCATAGAGGAGAATGGGGGACTACAAGGTAATCAAATTAAAATTCCCATGAGGCCCTGCAGCTGCATTTACAAATTTCATATTTCAGGTACTTTGGTTTTGGACAAAAAAAAATAAAAAAATTTTGATGTATGCAGATACTTTCCACAAAAATACTGATACTCAAGCCCCAATTTTTTACTGAAAACCTGTTTCAGTGGAAAAATTTTGACCAGTCCCACTCAACCCATCGTGTCAAATGAACTGACTTCACCTTTCAAACGTCATCCTCTATGTTTGAACACATACCTTTGCAGCCTCAAGGAAGACCTTATCACTGATATGCCGAACACCGCTTAGGATTACAGCCAGAGCCACACCTATAATACAATTATTGATAATATTATGGTAAAATCATTTTTAATTTGCAGCTCTGCAAAGGGTGCAAAGAATGCAGACGACTAAAAAAAGAGAATTTCATATTTATAGACATGCTTTTTTAACCTCCTCTGTCAAGTGCCAATAGATTCACAGCAAAGGAGAGAGAGAAGTGCTAATTTTGCTGCAGAAGCAAATACAGAAAGTTGGATCACTCAAGTGCCACACTTGGATTTTTTTCATTAATGAGCAAAACTCTTGATTCATATATCCACTTGAATTGAATGTTAAACACAAGTTCTTTCTACTAGTCATTGTTTTCCTAGTAATATATCAAAATGTGCAAGTTGGACGGGGACAGTTTTTTGTTAAAAAAATCCCCCAAAACCTCATGATGCCTCTCTTTTGTACCATGTGTGCAAAAGTTAAATTAAAAGAACAGCATCTTTACAAAAAATCACCAAGAAACAATACACACTTAGGCTGGTGGCCATTAGGAAGAAAATGTCTTCAGTAATATGCCTTTGTTATTTATATGTCTAAAAAGTAATCAAACTGAAACCTGCTAATTGTGCACATAGCCAGATCATGTAACCATGTATTTGGATCACTCATCCCTGTCACGTCATATATCCTTAACGCCCCTCATTTATTTATTGTATGCATTTATTTAGTCCTGTCTTAAACTAGATTAAGCTCTTCAGGGCTGGGAAGGTCTCTTACTATGTGCCTCTACAATGGAGCCCTGGTCCTGACAGGGATCTCTAGGCAATGCTGCAATATTAGTAAGAACTTTGAAATAATCTAATCTGAAAGTGGAAGAAGAGAATTCTCTAGCCTACCTGGAAAAATATAGGCATTATTTCCCTGGCCGGGCTTGAAGGATCGTCCATCTTTCAAAACCACACGCTCGAACGGACTGCCACTGGCAAACAAACAACGCCCCTGTTAAACAAGAGGGAGTAATTCACAGAGCCTGTTTTACATACAGATAAAGTCACTGTGAAGGAGAAACTTACCACATTACACTCACAGTCACCTAGATCCCAAGGTACTGAAGCATGGGCCTCATTTTTTTCACATGCTTTAAGTCAGGCCCATGCTTAAGTGTCTTGCTGAATCAAAGCTTTGCAGTCCATCATCATGAAAACCAAAACTCAGACCAAACAACAGCCTGAAGATACACAAATATTAGCAAGATTTCCTTCTGCATTGCAAAGATGAAGACACTAAAAGTAAAAAGCATACCTAGCAAAGTAGGCAGGTTTCTAAGGAGAGGAAGATTTCTATTTGTTTAAAAGGGTATTCATTCCTCTTACAAGCAAACAGCTCTCTAGGAAAGGAAAACCTTCTGTGGGACTACTCATATGATTGAAGTACGTTACTATGATTAATTATTATTTGTATTGTGGATGCATTTGGGTGCACTAGTCATTGAAATGTAGGCCTGGGAGGGACTTCAAGAGCTCATCTAATCTAGCCCCACCCCAATACTGAGGCAGGACCAAATCTAGGTCATGCCTGACAGGTATTTGTTTAACCTGATCTGTTCCTGAAAACCATCAATGATGAGGATTCCATAATCTCCCTTGGAAGCCTATTCCAGTGCTTAACTATCCTTATATTTAAAAAGGCTTTCCTAATATCTAACCTAAATCTCCCTTCCTGCAGATTAAGCCTGTTCAGTTCTTCTCCATGTCCACTAAAGGCAGGACAACAATTTGCACATGGTCTTCTTTATAACAGCCCGTCATGTATTTTAAGACTGTGATCAGTTTCCCCCTTATTCTTCTTTTCTCAAGACCAAACATATCCAGAGTTAACATTAACTTTTCCTCATAGGTCAAGTTTTCTAAACTTTTTATCATCTTTCTCAGGGTGTGTTGCCCAGAACTGGACACAGTGTTCCATTTGAGGCCTCACAACTGCAGAGCAGAATGGGACAATTGCCTCCAGTGTATTACATATGAGACTTTTGGTAATGCACCCCAGAATTATATTAGCTATTTTTACAACTACACCGCACTGTTGACTCATATTCATTCAATTTATGATCCTTTTCAGAAGTATTATTGCCTCGCTAGCTACTGTTCACTTTGCAGTTGTACATTTGATTTGCAGTTGTACACTTGATTTTTCCTTCATAAATGAAGTACTTTGACTTTTCTGTATTGAATGTCATCTTGCTGATTTCAGGCCAATTTGTCGAGATCATTTTGAATTTTAATCCTGTCCTCCTAAATCCTTCCCTGCTTGGAGCCACACACAAATTTTATCAAAATACTCTCCATTCCAATATCTAAGTAATTAATGAAAATATTGAATAATACTGACAATTCAATATTTTCCATCCATGACTTGACCAGGGGCCCCTTGTGCTAGATGATATACAAACACAGGAGAGAAAGATGATTGTTGCCACAAGGAGCTTACAATATAAAATATAATTTAAGAAGCTACATGCGGATAGACAGACAGATGGGAGCACAGGAAATAATGAGACAGTATTGGTCAGCCGACAGACTGGTCTGAGTATGCCGTTACGTGCTCTGCTGAATAAAGGCCTCTAGAAGAAATGCATTATGCAATTGATCCTCTCTTGCTACGAAGATTTTTGTTTTAATCATTAAGAAATATTAAAAGTAGCCCAGAGATTTGATTATGGAATCTTCGTGCCCTATACTCGAACAGTCTCTTCCACATCTAGTTCATACTGAAAACTAAATGACAGCAAATTGTGAAAATAAGAAAATGTAAACATTAACAGCGCCGTATCCATCTCATGATTACATGAGAACACATCACCATGTATGCAAAAAGTTCTGATACTGCGAGCATGCGAGCCTATGCACAGTAATGGACTTTTTGAGTAGATAACTACGTCCATGTGAACACAGGATCAAAAGATGCTATAATAAACTTAAAAAAAAAAAAAAAGTCTCGCAAAACAGCAGAGGGCACCAAACCATCACCATACTCTTCTAAGGACCAGCCAGTGAAAAAAGAATAAGTGGTGAGAGTTTATTGATGGTTTCTTCAAAGTTTTAGAGGTTTGTCTGTGGACTCTCTCACTAAGTGTTATTTGAAAGATTCCAATTTAAAATGGTTAGGTCCAGTGCTTCTTTTCTAAAAAAAAAAACCGGTGCCAATACACCAGCAGGAGCAGTGCGGATGGGGGATGGATGTCAGGCCCCCCACCATCGCCACCCCTCCCAGGGCCTCTCCAACCCTCTCCCCCCCGGCTCCTCACCCCCCCCCCCGGCCCCTTCCCCGCTCCTCTCGCCCTCCCTGACCCCTTTCCCACTCCTCTCGCCCCCCGACCCCTTCACCACCTGTCCATCAGTTCCCCAACCCCATGGCCCCTTCCCCGCTCCTCTCGCCTCCCTCTCCCCCCAAGGCCCCTTCCCCGCCCGCCTGCTGGTTCCCTGACTCTCCCAGGCCTTTTCCCCTTACCTGGCTGGAGCTGCAGGGGCAGCCAGAGTCGCTCCCTGGCCAGGCTGCTCCCGCCCTGAGCCAT
This sequence comes from Pelusios castaneus, assembly GCA_007922175.1. Classification (NCBI taxonomy): domain Eukaryota; kingdom Metazoa; phylum Chordata; order Testudines; family Pelomedusidae; genus Pelusios; species Pelusios castaneus. The sequence goes on from ML685782.1 coordinate 4,151,705, forward strand.
GCACCTGCGCATACTCAGGGCGGGAGATTTGAAAAAGCTCCAGCCTGGCTGCAGCTTCCAGGCATCCGCGGGCTGGATTCCAGCCCCTGGCGGGCTGGATTCTGGCCCGTGGCCACAGGCTGCTCCTGGCCCCTGCTGGACCCGCTGCCCAGCTGGGGGCCGGGGTCAGCAGGGGAAAGAAAATAGGTGCCAGTATGCTGTACCAGTGCATACCGGCTCAAAAAAAGCCCTGGTTAGGTCATTTCTGAAGTTAAGAAACCCAGAGAGCGGGGAGTGGAGAACTGGTAATTACAAGACAAAGCTCTATTAATAAAACGACACGGAGAACAGAGTAATTTTGGATAATCAAGATTTTGGCTAATAAAGGGAATTCTCTATGTCATTATTAGGTGCCAGAAAATATTTTGTTTAATATTTTGTTAAATATCTGTTTAAGATAATGGTGAATTTTGGATAACTGAGATTATACTGACTGCACTTCAGAAAAATAATGATTCTGAAAATGGATATTAGATTAGGCAAATTATATATATATAACTACCAAAAAGACCACACATACACGACAGATTGGTTAGCCCTGTGCCTAACCCCCAACCTGGAGGACCAAGGTGTTTGTTTTAATCTGGCTCCTCTCCCACAGACCAATCCGCATGGTTCAACCTACCACAAGCAAAAAAGCCTCCCGCCAACACAGATTGTTAAGGTGAGCAAGTTCACACACCAAGGGACAGCTCAACAGTATAATACAACCATTTCACATACAACATGCATGTGAACGGTAGAGTATGGGAAAATCATGAATAGTAATAGGCAACTTCTACACTGGAGAAAAACAAAGATTCCCTCACCAGCTATCAAGGTTTAGTTGTTTTGAATACAACCCAGCCTCTTTTATAGTGGTGTTTAGCTAAGCAAAAACACTTTTAATTGTTCTATCACACCTGGATCTAGACAGCACTATCCTGTGTTGGAAATTGACAGTGATAAATGTTCCAAGGAGTGCACTTCAGCATTCTACATACACGCATGGGACATTCAATGAAAACAGCTGTTGTTGTGTAGACCCTCTCTAAAGTGAAAAGCTAAACTGGAATTGACCCTCATTCAGATCACACGTGGGTAAGCTCCCCCGACAGACATCAATGGAGCTACACTGGTTTATAGGAGGTAAAGATCTGGGCTTATGTGTTCCTGTTTACCTTCAATCCAAAAAGGGTCTGAACTATGAATGTTGAGTTTTATATTTTATAAAATATTGCCTAATAAACAGCTGGATAAAACAGTGGATCAAATTGGACATAAATTGGACATAAATCCAGACATTGGATTGGACATCCAGACATTAGACAAATCCAGATCTGGTCTCTGACTAGAGCAGGCCTTTGCTCCTGAAAAGCCTCTGCTACAGGCCTGCTGATTTGGGGAAGAATGAGCAAGATATATGAGAAGCTCAGCTTTCACTGGGGAGGCAAATTTCAGGCCCTTTACCTTGTAAAGATTGCCTTAAAATGCACATTTATTAATAGCACTGTAAAGTGGCCACTAATGCTGAAAAGAACAAAACACATTTCAGCAACAGAAAGCATCTAAAGACTCTTACCCACACTTTTACATAAATGAGCCACTTAGGTTTGAGATATGCATCAAAGAACCATTACACTGAACAGCTTTCCCCTCCTCCACCCCATCAATAAAAGTCCTCATGCTTTTCCTGTGGATAGTGGTGAGACAACACAGGACAGGAATCAGAAAGATTGAAGTCGAAAGCACGGCAAAAAATGTTTTGCAGGCTACGTCTGAAATGCTAAGGCTAGCTCTGCCTCTACATGTCCATCTCCTTAAAGAAAAATCAGCTGTATGGGGCACACCACTTAAAAAGAAGGATAAAAGTTTTACTGGGCTCTCTTAGTAAATGCAAACGTTGGATCTGAACTCACTGACTCTGGGATAAGTTAGCTGGAATACTACTTAAAGCAGTTGAAATTACATTGGTATATAAATCAAGAATGAGAGAAATCAGAATCAGTATGCTATGCTTAATTTTAAGTGTTCTGACCAACTCAAGTGTTAGGAAATTAAATGCAGAGTATGAGCCTGTTCCAAGGACCTGATTCAATGTTAAATAAAAAGAGTGCTCTAATTAACTATTTCCGGGTTGTAGCTGGTCTCCATCATGACCATTAAAAATAAAATAACTGTTCCTTTAAAAACTAAAGCTAAAAACAGTCTAGCCAAGGTCTGAAACAGAAGTCACTCTCAGTAACCACTTCATTATTGTCGTCAAAACGGAAACAAGATTTAGACCTCATTATGAAGTAATCACTTGCCAAACGTAATAATTTAAAATCAGAGTTGCTTTATAATTTATGCCAAAAATATGAATTTGAAACAGGAAGGCAATGAAGGAAATTCAGTTTAAATGCTTGGGGTTTTGCACTCTGGTATTACAGAAAGCAAAGCAATCATGTATGTGCGCTGTACGTTCATTGATATTTTCCATCATTATGTACCTCTGTTAATGTATAAGCTTCCTCAGCAGTGCATTCAGCTTTCACTGTAGGGTTACTTAGTGCAAATATTATAGGTCTTTCATTGATGGAACCCATTGCTTTGATCACATCATGGGTAAAAAGTCGACCAGCACCTGCAACTCCTGAAATAAATTGAAAGATACAAAAATTAATTCTCATGTAAAATGGGACAATGACTGCAAGATCTTTACATTCTATATATTTATTTCTGATGTGAATCAAGACTATTTATTGCTAAGATGGTCAGTCACTCAGGAAAACCCCAAAAAAGGCTTTAAACTAATAGTCATCATTCATTAAAACAAGCTGTATCTAGAAAATGAGCTCTGGAAACAATCTTGCATGTCAGGAGATGGAAAAGGTAACACAAAAGGGTTTTTTCTAATTTGAAATCCTTTATAAACTTAAATCCTACATTATTCAAACCTAGAAAAGACACTACAAATCAGGAAGAACTAATTCTAGGCCAAAATTCAATTTTCAAAGGTCGGACATTTTTTAGTTATTTTTGAGGGGGAAAACAGGCCTTAAGAATAAGGGATTCTTCTTCCCCACAATCATTTTATAACTTTAAAAAAGTTTAATGCAATTGACAGATATATATACAAAAAAGAATATGCACACATGTATACAGTCAGGGGCAGAGACTCTGTCCAAACCATATTTTTTCAGAAAGCTATATGCAAGGAACTATATACGGTTATAATAGAAGCCATTTGGCAGCCTTCATTACAGCAGTGACTACTAGTGGTTGTTTTAATTAACTTGAACATACCTATACTCACTCATCCTCTGACACAATGAATACTCTGGATCAGGGACTGAGGTGTTTCCAGAGCTCATTTTCTAGATATCACTTGTTTTAATGAATGATGAATATTTGTTCAAAGCCTTTTATTGCTTTATACCAAACTGCTGGAACATACTAGCTCAAAGGTACCCCATCACACGGGGGGTATTGTGGTGAAACAGGGTATGCAAAGCAGCTCCTGTACCATCTCTCTACCAGTTGCTGGAGTAGGAATGTGTCAAAAGAAAGGGGAGTGGCTGGGTTTTCTCTATTTCTCACTGATCTGCAGCTGCAGTATCATTTTTTGGGGGGCCACTGGCAATCATTGTAACCCAGATCAGTCTGTAGGCTGTTCTAAGTTATTCCAGTTGACTGGCCAGCCCAAGATTGGCATGGGGAGCAAAACACGTCATACCCCTGAGTAGGACCAGATTAATAAAGAGGCTTAAGCCCCGGAACCCAGCCTGAAAGGGGGCCCCACGCTCCAGCCCCTATGGCCCATTCCAAATCCTCCCCCCCTCCCTCCGCATCACCTCTACATGGCTAAGCCCCCACAACACCAGGGACAGATGGCAGAGAGCCGCTGCCCTGCCAGGTGCTGAGAGGAGGGCAGGGCCCTGGGCCGGAGGCATCCCCGCCCCACCCCTGGGCTGGCTAGTCCGTCCCCGAGGGCGGAGCAGGGCAGGCCTGTTCACTCTGCTCGGGGCTGGGGCAGCTGGCGCACGGTGCGGTGCAGCTCCGGCTGGGACTTCCAAAAGGGAGAGGAGCGAACAGGCCGGCCTGCCCCACCCCCGGTGATGGACAAGCTGGATGGGGCAGAGGGGAGTGTGGCCTCTGCCCCCTCAGCGCTGTCCCAGGCGGGGATCCCCGCAGTGGTGGGGGGCTGTGGCCTCCAGCTGGGGGAGGGACTCAGTGTTGGGGCAGCCCGGCCCCTGAGGCCCCTTAATCCAGGCCTGCCCCTGAGTTGTAGTTTGACCAGCTCAGCCATAGATAAGGAGCTGAGCTTGGATGTTTCATCCATGTGATACATGTAAAATGGCTTTGGGGCGCTGTGTATTTTAAACCAGTGGATCAAATTCTGCTGTCACTTACTCCAGTGCAAATGCAGAGCAGCCCCATCGACTTATGTAGGGCTGTGTTGTATGTACACTAGTAAAAGTGAATGCAGCAACTGGCCCAGTGACAACATACGTTACCATCTTAATTAACGACGTACATTATCTTAGGAGTCTGTAACAGGCTTACTGACCAATAATAGCTGACGGCTGAAGTACATTCACCGCATCTACAAATGTCTTTGGCACCTGGTCTGGAGGTTGGTGCGTGAATGGTTCTTGATTGGTGTCAACCTTTTGTTCTCGGCTCTAAAGATTTAAGATGATTCCGATTGTGAGAAGGAAAGAAAAGAGAACGGCAATGTGCACTGTGTTATTCCAAAGGCCTGGTAGACCCTCACCTGAACCAACAAGCCATATTTATCAAACATCCATATTTTCTTATACGCTTCCTCTGCAGAAATACCGCTTTCCATCATAGCCATCACGATGAGGTTTGCAATCCCAAGAGCAGCCTGACGATAAAGAACAAGTGTTTGAAAATAAAGGAAACATCCAGCAGCTTAAGTTACTTAGAAAACCAGGGCACATTTCTTTCCAATATGGTAAAAACTAACAGTTACTTTCTCATTCTCTCTCTCAGGGAATCATAATTTTGGGGGCTAACCCCTGCCATTGCATGCACGAGTCCACTTTGTTCTCAGAAGTCTGTAGGGGTGAAGTGAGAATCTGGCTGTTGAAAATTATCCTTCCGTAAATGTTAAATCCAAACTTCAATCTAAATAACAATTTTCTGTAAAGACGCATTTCCTTGGTAGGTATAGTTCAGTGGGCCTCATACATACAGAATTCTGTAGGAAAACACACAGTATTCCCACGCCCCCTTTTACAGTTCTCTGGATTTTAACTTTTATTGCGCTACAGACCATTGCTGAACTTACCTCTCCTGCTCCTAGGAACAAAACTTTATGCTCCGTGATTGGTTTCCCAATAACCTTCTGTGCTGCCAGCATTCCTGCTAAAGCCACTGCAGCTGTCCCTATGGAGAAAATAAAACTCTCATGAGCACTGACTAGATTGACGTGATAGAACAGAGTTATTGGGGAAGGTTCTCACATATGTCACAAGAGTCAACAGTGAACATTTTACCCTGAATATCATCATTGAAGGTGCAATATCTTTCTCTGTATTTCCTCAAAAACCGGAAAGCATTATGATTCCCAAAGTCTTCAAACTGAATTAGGGTGTTCTGGCCGTACCTAAAGAACACAGCAAAATATTTTATCAATTGACACACTAATAAATAAAAAATTTCTATAGATACAGAGTTTTTTAGAGCCAGCAGCAGTCCTTGGACTCTTCATGGAAATAGTTAAATGCTTTCTCTGCCCTATATATGTTTAACACAGAGAATGGGAGATGTGCCCAAAGTCAAACACAAAGACACTGACCGAGCCAAGGCTAGACTTCAACTCTCCCGATTCATAGTCCTAGTCCCTTGACTGCATTGTCTTCCTATATGACGTTTTAAAAGAAAGGCGTGTGACATTTTCCATGGTTACTACTTCTTGACACATTTAACTAATTCAGTACCATACCTGTCTGTAATGGCTTCCATAAATTCATCAATCAGGTCATCATAAAGCTTTGAACGGTCTCTTTTTTGGTACAGGCCCATATAAAATGGATCTTTTAATAGCGTCTATAAAATAAACCAGAGACAGTAGCAGAATGAAACCACTCATTCAATATACACAGGGCCGGGCTAAGAGGCTTTGATGCCCTAGGTGAACTACGGCTTTGGCACCCCCCCCCACCCACATTCAGTATAGAGAAATATGTAACACATTAATATATTTTTTTAAAAATAGAAAAAAAGAATCACTTCCATCTGATTTGGTGCCCCAGGCAACTGCCTAGTTTGTGTATATGGTTGGGCCAACCCTGGATATATATTCTCCAAAGCTCTACGTAACATATTTCAGTTGTATCCAGATATGGGATACTGAGAAGGATTTCAATTATCTTTTCTTTTGTGAATATTTTCAGTTGAATTTCTAGCTAGCCATAGTCAGGGAACCATAAATTCTTTATTTCTGCAGCCATTTGGAGAAAATGCTGCAGAACTCCTGGGTTTTGGCGGCAATTCTCTGGATTTTGTAGCAGTCACCCACCATTTTTTGCTCCCTTTTTTTCTTTACCGCTGGTTTCCCCTCCATGCCATCACATTCACATACTTGAATTCTAGCTGCCTTCAATGAGACTAGTTGAGTTTGCAACTTAAGTGAAAATCAAAACAACATGCATGAGTCTAAAGTGTTTGTGAAAAGAAAGTTTTGGGGAGGGGGGTAATTAGGAATCTTGGGAAAGTAGTTAAAGTGAAACACAGATAGAGTAGACATTTTCTTCTAAAAAGAGAATCAGGAAGTAGTTAGCTGAAAAGAATAAGGGGAGTCATTTTAAAGGCACAAAGCTTAGTTTGCTCCTATTTGTGCCTTTGACAATCTCCCTTCAGATGCTTAACTGAGAGAGATTTTTCAGCATCGTCTTAAGTCTTCTCTTTTCATTTGTTTTGTTAGCAGTTTACAGATTATTTGCTAAGACACTGGAGTATTGTTTGATTTTTGCCTATAATGAATACAGTTTCCTGAAAGAGAAAAGGTTTAACAGGAAACCCTTCAGGTCACTGACTGTGTCTTCCTATATGTTTCACAATGATTAGTAACAAGGGGGCCCTGTCCCTGCCAGATATTTCTGCTCTATAAACAAAATAGACAACAATGCCGTACTGTGAACACTATGCTACATAGTCACAAATACAAAAAGGAACAAGTTATGAGGTTAGAAAAATATCAACTGGTACATACAAAGATCACACCAATATCCTTACAACGGGATAAATGAATGTTCAGGGTAATGGTGCTTTAATAAATCTATTTCACTTTTCCAGCAGCTTAAAAATCAGGTCACCTTTTCCCATTGCTTTGCAGCTGAGACCAGCATTCAAACAACAGTCCAAATGCACAGGGCTGGCCCAACTATATAGATGAACCAGGCAGTCGCCTAGGGTGCCAGGCTTTACGGGGCGCCAAATTAAATGAAAGTGAATTTTTCTCTCTATTTTAAAAATATATTAATACCTTCTCTCTTATAACATGAGGGAGGGGCACCAAAGTCATAGGTTGTCTAGAGTGCCAAAAACCATTGGGCTGGCCCTGGTTATTGATATTCATTAACATTCATAAATTAATTCAAACCACTGAACATTACCCAAGATAATTCTACTTTAATGGTGTCCCTAGCCTCTGTTTATCAGAGGATGGAGACGGATGGCAGGAGAGTGATCACTTCATCATTGCCTGTTAGGTTCACTCCCTCTGGGGCACCTGGGCACTGGCCACTGTCGGTAGACAGATACTGGGCTAGATGGACCTCTGGTCTGACCCAGTACGGCCTTTCTTATGTTCTTATGTTCTTACTTCATCTTCACACAGAATGCTCGCTCACATACAGACACACCCCTTATGGTACTAATTTTTGCTACAAACCGCCATCAAAAGGTTATTTCTCTATAGCATGCAGAATACAGTTAAACTTACTAGATTGTCGGTTCCAACGTCGATACAAACAGGCAGGCATTTATCTGGCCGTATTCCGGCACAGGCCGTATACAAACATAGTTTTCCTACAGGAATTCCCATTCCATAGACACCCAGATCTCCAAGACCCAATATCCTTTCTCCATCAGTTATTACAACAGCCTTAAAATTACACAAAGATTAAAGGTAAACTTTGGTAATCATGGACATAAATGATAAAGCAATATTACACAATTTTTTCTTGGCAAAATTAACCACTAAAATAAATAGCTGGCGAAGAATATCATCTGTAGTGACAACACTTAGGCACTTGTGAATTTTACCTAAGAGAAAACAGACAAAGTTACCTCATTAGAGTTCTCCTGTACTTGCCTACACTTACTACAGGAATCACCTATCTAGCTGCAATTAATTGCTGAGGGATCTAAGGCAGCTAACAGGTTTTTAAGTATATCATGACTTTACACTTCCATGGGAGGATCGTAAAACACTGTCCAGTAACTTGAATGAATTTCAGGACAAAACTCTTCCATAAATGTGGCGTTATCTCAATTTTAAAATGGGGGAAACGGAGTCACAGACACCAAGAGTTTTATCAATGACAAACAAGAAGTTTGTGGCAGAGCTGGGACAGGATTAAAGCCCCAGTCTCTCAGTTACAATCATAGAATCATAGGGCTGGATGGGACCTCATGAGGTCATCTAGTCCAACCCCCTGCTAAAAGCAGGACCACTCTCACTAAATCATCCCAGCCAGGGGTTTGTCTAACCAGGCCTTAAATATCTCCAAAGACGGAGATTCTACCACCTCCCTAGATAGCCCATTCCAATGCTTCACCACCCTCCTAGTGAGAAAGTTTTTCCTAATATCCAACCTCGACCTCCCCACCTGCAACTTGAAACCATTGCTCCTTGTTCTGTCCTCTGTTACTACTGAGAACAGCCTAGCTCCCTCCTCTTTGGAGCACCCCTTCAAGTAGCTGAAGGTTGCTATCAAATCTCCCCTCAGTCTTCTCTTCTGTAGACTAAATAAGTCTAATTCTTTCAGTCTTTCCTCATAAGTCATGTGCCCCAACCCCCTAATCATTTTTGTTGCCCTCCACTGGACTCTTTCTAATTTGTCCACATCCTTTCTGTAGTGGGGAGCCCAAAACTGGACACAGTATTCCAGACGCAGCCTCACCAGTGCCGAATAGAGGGGAATAATCACATCCCTCGATCTGCTGGCAATACTCCTACTGATGCAGCCCAATATGCCATTGGCTTTTTTGGCAACAAGAGCACACTGTTGACTCATATCCAGCTTCCCGTCCACCATAACCCCCAGGTCCTCTTCTACAGCGCTGCTACTCAGCACTTAGTTCTACGCCTTAACTCTAAAACAACAGTAGCCGTTAATTCAGAAAAACACAGGCACATTACGAAACAAACCCCAAACCCACTTCAAATGGAACTAAGAAAAAAGGGCTTTGTGAGTTTGATTATATACAGTGAGGACCACACAACTGGCATGGGGAACATTGTAGATCTGCAGCTTTCATGCTGCAGGTCTTGAAATACAAGCTTAAATTTAGAGTACAACCCTACACATCTAGAAGTGCGATACTGTTATAATCTCTAGTGTACATGCTGTCATTATCATACAATTGCCAGGCATGCGTTAGTTAGCACCAGCAGGATTCACAATAAAACTATCCACTTTTTAAAAAGACGAGCTGGGATTCAAAAAGAAAAGACAATTAGAAAAAGGACTTTTGTGGCAGTAATACCTTGACATCATTTTCTGGCCAGTTGTCCACAATTGACCTAATATGACCTCTGTCTGAGATAGAAATAAATAATCCTCTGCAATAAAATCGAGAGAGAAATATTTTTGTACCTGATAATTAAAGCTCAGACTCTGCTCTGCAAAAAAGGTGTTAAAGACTACATTTTTGGTGCTCATTAATTATAAGTTTTGCAATTGTTTAAACAAAAGAATATTAGCGAGACAATGAATTACAGCTAGAATTAAGTCCATATAACCAAGATACAACACTAGATTAAAAAGATAAATGTAGAGTAATAGCGCTGTTCACAACAAGACCCGGATTCCATACTGCTATGAGTCAGTTTGAGTCACATAAACAGGGCAAAGCGACCCTAAAGTTAGAGTCAGCAGTCACGGCAGGACCACTCCATCTCCCATAGGAATGACGGATCAGTATAGAAAGGGTGTAAAGTTCTTATGCCCCTCCTTCACTAATGTCTGTGTAGGAGTGTGGTCTGAGTTTCTTTATGCCCCACTGATCCCTGGCTGCCACGTCAGCTGGAATAACTTAGAGCTGATTTTAGGTGGCTCTAAGTTACACTGGGGGACTGGTACACCCTAACCAACATCCAGCCCAGGATCAGAGCAGTGGAAAGGTGAGCTTTATGCTACCTGTGCTGAACTATGCTGTGAATTCCTTAGTCACTGCCAAGGATTTAGCCGAAATCTAAAAGTGAAAGTGTTCATATAGATTCTGAATTACAGTATAAATAAAAAACATACTTAAGAAACTATTTGTACTTTTTTCAAAAATAAAATTACTGTCCTTACTTTGGTCTCCTAAAGATATGTCCATATTGGGAACAAGCTAGACCTACTGTCGGTGTATAAACTATTGGCATTAATCTCTCGATATCATCTTGTAATACCCGGTAAAATAACTTTTCATTTCTCTCTTGGATTCCCATTATGTAGATATACCTGTAGTCAAACAGGAAAACAAGGCAAAAGAAGAATTAGTTTAAAACAATGTGCAGGTATCTAGAAACACAGTGTGAAATGTCAAGGCACAACCCAATTTGCTGTAGGTTTCAGTTTTTGTAGCTCAAATATTTCCTTCCCCTTCTCAACCTTGGCTCTGAGAAACTGATGCACGCTGGAGAATATAGACTTAAGTAACCAAGTCTAAGTACAAATACTGGATGTACTGTACTGTGTATGGTAACAACCTACTGATACATGTACATGACATGAGATCATCCACGCTTCCCCCACCCCGTCCGCTGCCACAAATGATTTGCAGTTTAAATATTGATCAATTTTCTTCAGGCTCTTCTTGTTAGAAAAGAACAAGGTTAGAAAATCCCAAGTGAACAGTTCTCCCACTGAGAAGTTTTGTACACTAACCAGAATCTCATCTGGCTCCTATGTAAACAAATGAGTGGACTGACATCTAATTGTGCAAAAGAAACATTTCGTTTTTTTGAATATGACTGAAAATACTTTTTGGAATTAAGATATACATTGTAATACTCATAATTTAGACCAAAAACAAAAAAAGCATTCCACCGATGTCTTTCAATAGCCTTTTGATGTCAAATGGAAGTTTTAATGCAAAAATATAAAATTAATGCTGTTAATTAGGTGTCTGATTCTGCAAACACCACAGATTTGCAGTATTAAATAAACTCTTGAATCTTTGTTTCCTCTCTTACAATTCAGATTCAAAAAAGATTCAACAAGGGATCATGTTGTTCCATTGGTTTACATTAGAACAGTCCCAGAAACATTCATGATGGAAGCTATTTAATTGATCCATTCCAACAGACTGCATGGTTCTGATTCAAGTTACTTTGTTCTATCATCAATGAACTGCAGTAGGAATCTTGACGAGGTCCTAATATAAATCAGTGAAAAACCCCAAATCTTTCTAATCTTTAGCTGGCTTTTAGGTCATAACATAAATCAAGTGTAATCTGATAAAAACGTCAATCTATTGCAACCAACTGGAACATCCTTAAAAAAAAAAAAGCTAGAGAATTCAAAACAAGAAAAACCACCAAAGGATTAATAATTATGTGCCTGTGAAATGTTAAAAACATCTTTTATTTCCCCCCGATGTAAGTTAATATACTTAAAATTAAATGCCTTGTTATTGTTCCAGTCTGATTTTTAAGTCCTAAATTAATTTTCTTTCCCCACATTTTTCTGGGAATCTGTACAAAAATCTGAAAGATTACATATCTAGGTTCTTAGAACCAGCCACCCAACTCATTCATAATATAAACTCGTAAAACATAACAGAAAAAAGGCTGCCAGAAACAGAATGGTGATGTTTCCACCAAGATGTTAGCAGTCCTAACTCAGACAAAACTATTGAAGTTAACAGAAGTTTTGCCTGAGCAAATACTGCAGGACTGGACCTTTCATTTATGGATATCCTTTTTCATATAATAACTACAGAGAAATAAACTTTAAATCTTTAAATAAAACTTTAAATTAAGTCTTCCTTTAAATCAACACACAATCTATGCAGCTGAAGAAGTCTGAGTCATAAATACAGTTTGTGTTAATTTACAAAAATAAATCTGTCACTTATAAAACCCTCTGGATGCAAAAGATCTACCTGGAGATTATAACAAAATATACTTTCTCTGAGTCTTTTAAGCTTGCACTACACATAGGCAAGGAAAATACAGATTAACTCTTACTTTTCCAAGGGGTCACTCATTTTTGCCAAATTCTTATGGAAGCGTAAGGCTTGAATGTCTTGTGTCTCTATTTTAGGAGGTAAAAGTCCTTGGAGGCCAAGCATTTGTCTTTCCTGTAATGTAAAGGCCATGCCCTGAAAACAAAAGAGGGGAAAAGGTTACTTTATTGTATTTTTTTTCTTTAGCTAAAGTAGTTATTCTGTTTAAAATTTAAATGCATCTATATTTATGACAACCCATTTCTATGATGTCTATACTACAGTTTTCAAATACCTCACAAATATTAATGAATTAAGAGGCTCTATTCCAGGAAGAAGGAACTCAACCCCATTCTAGAGTGGAAGAAACTACAGCATATTTTTGGGCAAATAATTTAAAATAATAAATGTCACAGACACCAAACTCAGACCACCTAACTTCCAGTTGTGTGCTTTAATCATCAGCGCATACATTCTAGTCCACAGCACATTTCTCTCTTTAAAACTGGATTATATCCAGATGGAGATTCCTTTGCAGATATACTGGGTTTTAAGCCTCAAGTGATATTTGCTTTTTGGAATGTTCCAAACAGGAACATTTCCCTACCCACTTCTGATACTCTATCCAGCCAAAAAAGTTATTTGAGTGCTCTCAGGCCTCTGTTGGGATAGCATCTCAACCTGAAGCTTTCCTTTCAGTTAAGGATAAGAATGATCTCTTAGTCACTTCAACTGTAATTTCTTACTACAAAAAAGGCTTTAACCTCTATCAGTTGGAACAAATTAAGTTTCTGACGTTTAAACAAACAAACAAACAAACAAACAAACAAACAAACAAGATTCCAAATACCCTTGGTTCTATTAATCTCTATGAATCCTCAAATATTTTACTTCTTTGTGAAAAATTGCTCTTAATATTTTGTTGAGAAAATCTTTACTAGTGAATTTCAAGTATTGAAAGAGCAGTATAGACATGGCTGGTTGTTTTTGTTGTTTGGTAGGACTTAACCTTAAGGCTGATAGATTTATTGAGAGTAAATTATCTAATGAATGTACCTTTTTTCTGAGTCATTTGCAAACAACTCCTGATTTCTGCAAATGTACTAGGAATTCTCAAGTACTCAAATTTTTAAACAAACAAATTTCAGCCTAAACAGTTCACTCTGACTAGTCATCATTTTGGGTTTTTTTTTAAAAACTAAATTCAGCATTTTTTTTCTTTTTACTTCCTATGTAATACTTTTAAAACACTTCATAGAGATGAATGTATCCTGGAAAGCGATGTGAAAATAAACTGTGCCAGCATATATATCAGGTAACTTCTATTTTTTCTGAAGTGTCTCATTAATTCGTTACTGTGCTACAGCTCATGCCCTATTACGTGACAATCCCTCAAACTCCACGTGCACTAGCCATGGAACAGGTGAGGAATCTGAAATTAACAACTGGTAAACAGCAACAATATTTTCACCTTATTTTAGCGACATGACGATTCTTGATGTCAAGGAATAAAGCACAGCTATCACTTCCGAAGACAGATAAAATATAGATCAGTAACACCATTAATATCTATCTAATTATTAAAATACACGGTAACCCTAGAATATACTTAGCAGCACCTTAGTAGTCCACGCTAACGTTTTATCCATAGCTGTATGGAAGTATCCCACAAACGAAAACGAGGTTACTTCCGTCAAAGTTTTCAATTACGTCCCTTCAAAATTTACTTAACCACTGAGACCAAACATACTTGGGTATGATGTTCTTTTAATTTCCCTATGTAATTGACCCACAAGTCTTCTAGTTCCAGAATAAAAAGCTCAGGGCTTGTTTAATATATTTTATTAATAGTCCCCTGCTTTTGTTTATGTGACTTATTCACACCCCCACCCCTGCTACAGACATCCTAGATGTTTGGTGGTGCTTGATTCGCTGCAGTGTTAATACAGAATTTTTTTTTTTTAAATGGCATTAAAATTTTCCACACCATGTATCTGGACAACAATACATCTTAATTACTGGTCAATCCATGAAGCCACCACCACAATACTTCAGCTCTGTCCACTCTATTCACTCCATCTCTCCTTTCCCCACCTCCAAAAATGAAGTTAGGACAGCACTATCAAGACCCTCCAGCGACCTACTCTCACTTGTTTTTTCCTCATATAGTATGCTTTTTGACTAGCCCTTCTCCTTCCTTTCTTCTAATCTCACCCTCTCCTCCCTCTCAACCCGGCAGCGTGCTGCTTCCATCCTCACAGGCGATGATCACCTTCTGTTTACAATGACTTCAAAAGGAGTCCAGAGGACCAAGCACCTCAGAAGGTACTCGGTATATTGCAATACTAAGTTCTTAGGGGTCACTTTCTTTCATTGATACCAGCTTCTCTTCTCCTACTCCAGGTGTCCTTCTCATTACTCTGCCCTGACTTTCACCTAGATTAGAGTCCTAATCCTCTTTCCAATTCAGAGATCCAAGGAGAGGAGTCCTTTTTAGATCGTACATTCAGGGCAGGGACCATCTCTTTCTGTGTACTGGAAATCACCCAGCCCAGTCCCACAGGGGGTACCACAATCTAAAGAGTAGTCAACAAATATTAACTGCGCTTCTACCTATCATTACAACGAAGACGACATGCTGCTTCAGAATCAAAAGCAGCTCTTTGTTCTCTTGCTCACATCCTTCTAGAGAAGTCGCAGGCATGTCTGTGCATTCTGTACTGTGCTTTCCAAACCATCATCTTTTCGACACAGAGATCGAGCTGTTCTTACTCTGGCCCTCCTGGCTGACAACTACTACACTAACCAAACGGTGCCACGAAAATCTTATTTATAACATGGAACTCAGCCACTCACGTAAAGGTGACCAGAATTCTGCAAGACTGACTTATCTAATACCATTAGGTAAAAAGGTTTGGCATTTTCTGAGGGGAAAAAAATGGAGAAAACTGATATGTGAGGGTCTTATCAGTGGCTTTTAAAATTACTATCAGTGGTAGGGATTGGGTGAATACATTTTGTACCAGAGCAGATAAATGCTCATGACTGTTTTGCAAAGCTAATATCAATGATTATTCTTAATTATAATTCATTCAGAGTTTCTGATGATATGTAAATAAAAGATGCACCAGAGCTTTATTAGTTCTTATTTTCCAAGCCTTGTATTTCTTCAAAGGAGTAAAAGCCCCCATTAGGTTTAATAGCAAAGTACAGTAGTGAGCACTCATTTTAATATTATACCATTTCCATAACAGATTTTACAGCACATTAGTATATTGTAAAGTAGTCTCATTAAAAATTTAACTAAAAAACTCAGCCACATTTGTCAAAATATATAAATAAAGTACATTCGACGATGGATGGTGTATTTTTGAGGTGTGTGTATGATGTGTTCCTCAGTTCCCCTTCTATCCAATGCATATAAAAGCACTCCCTACTTTGCATTCAAGATTATGAAGGTTTCTGAGACCTACTGATGCGAAGAGCTATAGAAGCACTGGGTTTTGTTTGTTTTAATTGTGAATTAGCAAGTAAGCAACCAATCACAAAAGTTCACAGTTTCACAACATCTCCAGTCATCAGTGCAAATTATCAAGATTCACCCACATAAATGAAACATTTACTTTATATCTCGAATAACTTTATAACCAAAGTTGACTGGTTGCCTAAATTCAGCACAGGAAATACGGTTTTCCTGTGATTTCTTCCTTTCCCCATATTTTTTACCTTTATTTAATACGTGTGGAAAGTGCCGGGTGCACAAAACTGATGTCTCAGAAGGTATACAGCACAGATAATACCAGTGTAAGCTTTCCAGAATTTTACATCAAAATGCCTCACACCCTGACGTGACTAGTATGTAATCTGGTCTTTGTGCCCAATGCTCAACCTCTCTAGTGAGACTCAAGGACGCCAGCTACTACTGTTAAACATCTATTTGCTTGGAGCTAGGTGGAAATCACAGATCTGCTTCATAAAGGCCACCCTATAACCATCTGATAATGCTCACTCATTAATGATCTGGGCTGAATATGAACCACTCATTAAGATGCTGAAATCTCTGCATATCAGCACTGATCACCTGAGCCATTCAAATCCTTCCAAGCACACACCGATTTGACAAAGCTGACCTCACTCACATGTTGGATTATAACTGTTCAACTCGACATTTCATCTCGACTGTCACTGAAAGACTCAACTGGAGAGGTTTTTTTTGTTTTTTTTTAAATAACTGCTCTCCTCATTGAACCCTTTTGGTTGGTTTTATTTGTATCTCAAACACTCAAAGGCATCAAGCCTGCAAAAAATTCAGCAGCTCTGAGGTCAAAGACTGAACTAAGGTAAATGAGCTGTATGCTGAAGTCATGTGACATGTCTAACACCTTCTCAAACAGCTAATGAGAACTAGTCACAGATTAACGAGTTTATTTCCTCTTCATATTTTGATCCCTTCAAGAATGGCTAATAAATCCTCAATATAGCTGAGGTGATCTTTAAATGTTATAGACCTACAGTATGCTTTTAATCTCAGGAGTAATCTAACTCTCTGCAAACAATTATTTTCCTTGTCCTCACTGCTGCCTTGTCCTCCTCAATCTCTCGTTCGGTATCCATCTGTTGCCTCTTTGCTTATATTTAGATTGTAAATCTTTGGGGCCAGGACCATCGTTTTGTTCTGCCTTTATGCACTGGTTAGCATAATGAAATCCTGGTCCATGACTGATGCTGCGAGGTGCTACCACGAATACAAATAGCAAGTAACATTGGTAGCTGCCTACAATAAACAAATATATTTGGTTAATTATAGTCTACAAGTTTACAGAGGAATTTTTGCAAAGCAGTTAACTCTGACACAAAAAAGACCTTTGAGTCCTTGTCATAGAGCAGTTCTGCAAAGCCAAACACCATGGAAGAATGGAAGAATACATTTGTGCAGTTACAATACGTTCTGCTATTGTGTGACTGATATGACACACACATTACCAGTACAGCTCCTGACCTTTCCTGGCCTGCCCTGACAATAGAATTTGAGAGCTGGACTTGAAACAAACACATTCAGTTAATTTATGCATTTGGCACCTGTGGGAACCAGTTTGTGTGGGAAAAGGTAGGAACAAATCATTTCTTGGTTTTGCCAAGCTGTGAAGCTGGTATAGGGGTTCTGGGGTGGGAAGTTTAATGGTAACAAACGACATCAGTTGACATATTACAGCTTTTATTATGGCATTTAGTCCTCGTTATTATGGGTCCCAAGTTCCACACATGTTAAGGAAGAGAAAATATTAAGTAAAATAAGTGAATGAGATTGCAACACAACCAGACCAGCCAACGAAGGACCATACAATGAGATGGCAATCTCAGCAGTTCCATAGCAATGGAGACTGACGTCTGTTATTTATCTGTACATCAGGTGCAGCAGTGCAATTTCTCCTCACGCCACCCCCGTCACTGGTCTCATCTCCACGACAGTCTACAATTGAAAGAAGGTACCAATTTCCATCCCCAATCTGACGTTAATTTCTCTGCTGAGCAGCTGAACAAGGGACCCTATTTAGTATTTCTACTGGTTGCCCTAACGGATAAATGGTATCACCTAATCATTTCACAGAACCACTCAAACAGGTGCCAGAAGATTCTTCACAGGCTGAGCAGAGCCAGCACTGAGTTGGTAGCCAGAAGGTTCATTGTCATTTGTCTGAATCATTAAAAAAGAAAATTGATACTTTGAGTAAGTGTGGCAATGTATTTCTTCCCTTCTTCTATTTCATATTGCTCATTTATCATAAAACGACATCCTTCAAAAACAAAAATTTAGAAGCCACTGCCACAAAAAATAATGTATTATTTTCCTTTCTGATGACCGGTGCATACTCAGTGCTTAGAAAAGCTTGATGGTCTTGAAATAATTTCCACTGATCTGCCAAGAGCTTTTAGCTCTGAGAATTCTTTGAAGACCTTGTACCTTGACAAATCACATCATTCTCCTCACACACTACTCCCATTTCACTTTCTGCATGATTTTAGCAGTCATTAAGTTTCAAAGCACTATAGATCTCTCTCTGCCTAAGAATTTATACGGCATTCACCCCTGTGGTATCTAAGCACCCTACCAGATTATATAAATCCATGCAAGTAGTCTGAACACAGAAATAAATTTTGTTTTCTCTCCCTTTCTTCCGGGGTAGCTAGAAGTCACTCTTTTTACTCCATTATTCTTTTCTCTACTATTCCAGGAGCAGCAGAGTAATGAATTTTTTTTTCTCATATTATGGGTAGTAAACAATAAAGAGACAGGTGTTACATTTTTCCCTGAAGCCATTCAAGTTTGTGGTCTTCCTCATCTCTTACAGAAAGCAGTTCACAGCCTGCTGCAAAAAGGCTATTGTTACCACCCATAACCCCATATTAACTCTCCAGAATTTCATTGTTCCCATGGATTGCAGCTGGCTTTGAAAGTCTCCTTCCACAGTCAAAAGGCTGGGCTTTTTTTGGTCTATGCACAACTTAAATTCCATCCAAAACCTGTTTCTAAGTTGTGTGTAGTCCTTCTGCTGGTCCTCTTCATTGGGGGTGAGGAGGGGGGGTGTTTCACACTACACTGGCTTGGTTCCACCCGCATGGATATCTACAAAGGACTTAGAAGTTAATACATACTATACCATGAAAGGGGGGATTTAAAGCTGCCATCACAGATTATAAAATACTGGTCTTGAGTTTCGGTGTTTCTTGAAACAGTGGCTACAAACCAAGTTGGAATTAAACTAGACAAAAGCAAGATGTTAATCAGAAAGATGGGATTTTTAATTCCATGGTGGGGGAGGAAATATAAATTAATAAAATATGCCACTGGAAAGTGGGGGTTTGCAGGACTGATAATGACAGAAGGCCTTTGTTGCTACCCCTGACATCACAGTTCTGAGATGCTAAACTTTAAATCACCACTGAGTCCTCAGCCTTGTGTATCTGTTCTGGGACTGCTCCACCATTGGACAGAGCAAGTCCCAAGTCACATCAGTATAACTGTCAATCCTGGAACAAGGTCCACAAAACTGTTACTAGCTAGAGGTAAGACGTTTGATCAATGCATACTACTAACCTTGTTAGTTCTTGGGTTTAACATCAGCGGCTTGCCTTTTTCTTTTGTGTGTACGGTGCGACATGCCAGTGCACATGGAGTGGTGACTACTCTTAATCGGGAAAGCATTTCTTATAGGTTACCTGGGAAAAAGAAAATCAAATATTTAAACACATGTACACCTTTTTATGCCTGGTAACACAAGAGGGAGAAACAAATACACATCAGATAGTCTTAGACTTGGGAGTTTTGGGCTTATAACTCATACTATTTTGTGGCAGCCAGTAAGAAGAAAATGGAGACCAACTCTGTAGAAGGATGAACAAAACTGGCTCACAGCTAGGCACCAGCAATTTTACTTTTGGTCACCAGAGGGCGCTCCTCCATTACATTTCATAGAATCATAGAATAATAGGGTTGGAAGGCACCTCACATTTCTGCAGCAGAGCTAGGTAACAGGC
Organism: Pelusios castaneus; assembly: GCA_007922175.1. NCBI lineage: Eukaryota > Metazoa > Chordata > Testudines > Pelomedusidae > Pelusios > Pelusios castaneus. Next base: position 4,171,655 of record ML685782.1, read on the forward strand.
TACTAAAACCGATCACCATGGCGACCAGAAACATATATTTGTCAAGGCCTGCTGAAGAAGAGTGAGGGTTTGCCTACATTGCATAGAATGCCTGGATCTCTGGGACCCGAGCTTATGGACTCTATGTTTCCAAGCCCACCCTGCTGAAGTAGCGTCTCACAGCTGTGCTAACATGTCCCTACTGCACTCCACAGACTTTCTGACTTGGGTCCATGGCTTGAGCATGCACACTGCAAAATAACAGGGACCTAAGTCTCAGGCTCTAACCCCCCGCCTCCTCCCATCAGGGTCATAAAAGGACATTCTGGGTGCTTGCTGAGTCAAGTCAGACTAATTTGTGTGTGGACAAAAGTGGTGCTTGGGCTCAAACCTTGGGCTCAGGGACCAATGCGGACATACCTATGTGGGCAGAACTTTGGAAAACTGGTACATTTATTATTGTACAGGGACTGAATTCAGTCAACATGTGCCAAGAATGACCTGATATTTGCACCCTGTACTTAAAACAGAAAATAGATACTGGCCAATATATACCTTTTAATGGTGACCAATGAGCATGCCACCAGTGTAAACACCAAGGAGGAGAGAATTATATAAGATAGTATAGAAAAAGGACAATGTAGGCTAAATGTCAGGAAAAGCTTTCAGACAGGGCATTCTTCCTGCACAGAGAAACCTGTGCAACAGTGTCCTATAGGAAGTAATAGAAATCCTCTTACTTAGCACATTTCAGTCCTAAAAAAATAGAGCTCTACTAGGACTACTAATGGGTATGCATGCAGGGGTTGGCAACCTTTGCTGACCCTCGTGGGGGCCCCTCCTTCTCGACCCGCAGCCAGTATCAGCAGCATCCTCCACAAAAAAAAAAAGTGGCTGCCGCCTGAAAATTCAGCAGCAGCCACAGCTGGAGTGGGAGAATGCTGTGGAAAGCAGCTGCCCAGAGTGGCTCCTCTTGATGGCATGAGGTCCCCAGGCACATTGCACAAAAGAGTCGTTGCGGACTTCCACCCCAGCCACTGCCAAAAGGAGCCACTCAAAGTGGTTTTCGGCAGCAGAAACAGCGATTCCAGGGACAGCACAGTGGGCATTGCATGCCGGGGCTGCCTATTCCTGACTGTAGGGTATAATTTTCCAGCACCTCCTTGTAAGATCCTATTAGTTTTACCTTCTAAACCTAAAGCCTAATCCTGTGAAGTAATCAATGACCCTACTAAATTCCATTATTATCATCTGGATTGTGATTAAACTGTAAGACCTTTGGAGCAGGGACTACCATTTCCACACGTTTGTACAGCACTGAGCACAATGATATCCTGGCCTTATAGGCCTCTAAGTGCCACCAAAATATAAATGTTGAATAATAATTGCAGTCTCAAAAGTACAAAGGGTTGTGGCTGCACTGTGCCAGGAACCGTACAAACACATAAAAAGATACAGTCCCAGAGTGTACGGTCTAAAAAGACAACAGATGACGTTAATAATCCTGTATTAATTTTTCCCAGAATTTCACAGTACCATGTCGATAGGTAGCAGATTTTTCTTATATTTTAATTCTTTTCTCCGGTTTTACACCAAAGCCATGCTTTCCTAATCAAATATAAAGCTGTGTTAATTTTTCCATGCACCATCATATTGCACACATTTGTTTATGCTAGCAATAATACGCTCCTAAGATCAAAACTGAGTAATAGGAGGCAGAGGGAGCCCTCAGCTAGTAATTATTGGAACTCAGTGATTCCCCGACCTACGCACATTGTAAAGTCCTAAACAAATTTAAGACTATTGAAGAAGCGTAAGCCAGTTCTGAATAGCAAAATACTACCCAGTTTGGTTTTTTTAAATTGCTTACAGGTGGATCAAAAATTACATTAGGGAATGACACTATCTTCATCAAGCATAACTTGAATATTTGTAGCAGCTGTTATAATGCCTTTTAAATTACCTAATAACTACTATATGATGGAAGGGAGGTACCATAAGGAATATTCTGATAACAATTTCCTTGAAAAATGTTCAAAGATATCAAACAAAATTCCTAGGAAAATTATCTCCCTTCCTGCCCCTATTGCATATTTGCATTTCTGCACCGCCCACTGCAAGTTATAGCAGAAAGCTGTCCCCATATACACAGTAGCTATTCTCTGTTTCCCAGTCACTGTTCCTTTGTTTTAATGTATATGCCTTTCACTAAGCAAGTTTGATTTGAAGCTCATGTGTGCAGTGGGTTTGTTATAAAGTATTATTTGTTTAGTGTTTGGAGATGGGAGTAAGGGAAATCTTGTTGGCGTTATAAACGAATGCTGCTTTTAATTAGAGTAATGCCACATTAAACTATGTGATAGTGGACTAAACACAGCTGGCCTGTCAGAATTAATCAGCAGTACTGACAAAAATAACTTGGTAAAGGACAGGCTCTGATAAAACAAAATGAAATTCATAATACAAAATGGTCATCGTTTGTGCACAGCAAATTCAATTTTGAGTACAGTTTAAATTCTGACCACTTGTTTGCTATTATTATTCAAATCAATGCTTTCTCTATGTACGAAGCCAAAAATGATTTAAGATTGGAAAATAAAAGTAACCCTTAATACACACCTCACCAGCACGGTCTGCAGAGCATCAGTCTATCAATACTAAACATCTTATACAAGGAAGTAAAACTAATCCAAACTAAACACCCAACCTCATTTCTGTAACCAAATTCAGTAATCTCACAGCAAAGAATGAGCCCTTGTGAACAAAACTGTACTTTCGTCCCTCTTTTAAATGCAGGAGGTTTAATTAAAGGTACTGTATATACCAATAAAATCTGAGTGGACTTTTTTTTGGTCTTGAACTTTCTTCCCACAAGCCCATTACTTATTAATTACTAGTTCATCCCGTCTCTCTTCTTATTCCGATGAACTAACTCTCTGGTTCCATCTCTTCTATTCACTTCCCGCTCTACAGCTCACATGGAACTTTGCATTGTAAAACCAAAGATCTCACTATTACCCCAAAAAAACTCTTTGTCTTCATGGGAGTTGCAGACGTATTCAAAGGCAAAATTAAAAATGAAACCTTAAATTAAAAATATAGATGAGGATCACCGTTATTTATTTATTTATAAAGGAGTTTGTTAATACAAACAGGCTCCTAGTGGGCAGACCCTTTGACTATGGCGACTACAGGTTTGGGCCTCTATAAAATTATGATTTGAATTTGCCGCACAACAGCTGTTCAGACGAAGAACAATCACAAGGCAGTGCTAATCTCTTTTAGATCATTTGTAGGTTGATGCTGGGAAGTTTTGTAGAAATGTGAGTTTTTAAAAGAGGGATCTGACTTGAGGGGTTGATGTTTTGGCACATAAAAAACCAGAAGAAGGAGGCAAGGCAATTGTGAGAAAAAAAATATAAAAGGCAGTTTAGAAAGAAGTGAAAGCAGAGATGTAAGCAGAGCTGGAGTTGTGCGCAGGGATAAGAGAGAACACGGGAACTGAAAGAGGAATAAAAATTCTGTCTAAAGCTTGTCAGCATAGTTAAAACTAGACTTTTTTCCCTTTCACTTTCAGTAACTAATAGCATAGCTCAGTGGTTCTCAACCTTTTGTGGGTCACAACACGCTTGGCAGCATATCGCCACCCTACAGGACACACCAGCCCACCCACCGAAGACCGAATCCAGCCATTTCCCCGGTTCTCCGTGACACACTTACCACTGTGTGGCAACACATAATGTGTCCCAACACAGGGCCCCTCCTCCCACGGCTGGGAGGGCTATGCCCGGCCCCTTAGCCGGCCCTCCCCGCCCCCAGGGCAGAGCAGGCAGGCCCAGGGGTGGAGCATGCGGGCCCCGGCCTCTGGGCCGGCTTGCCCCACGCTCCCGGCTATCCCCAGCAGGCGGCCTCGACCTCCTAGCCCAGGGCTGCCGGCTCCCTCCCGCAGGCGGCCTCCCGAGTCGGAACCGGAGCCGGCTCCGGCTCTCCCCCCCGTTCCCCTCTGGCAGGCAGCCTCCCAGCCCGGGGGAGAGCTGGAGCCGACTTCCCCCGCCCCTGTCCCCGCAACCCCAACAGGTGCCCTCGGCCTCTGGGGCCAGCTCCCTGGGGGTGGAGTGGGCCGGTCGGCCCGTCATGCTCCCATTTAGAATAGGGGGTGGGGGCCCCGATTTGGCCACTTGGCCCTGGGCCCCGCTCCCCCCACGGGACAGCCCTGCCCAACACAGTGGTTGAGAACCACTGGTATAGTTAGTAATGTCCTTAAACAGAATTGTGTTATCCTGTCTGATTTTGATTCAAGATATCCAGTAATTTTTGGCATAATATTGCTCACATTTTATGTCACCGTTTAACTGAGTATACAGTCTTCCACACATTGAATGACTTTTCTGCAGTGTAGTATCTTATCAGGAGGCATCAGGGCAGTTCAAACTAACTATGAGCATTATACAAGTGCACTTATCTAGGAGCCAAGGCTTTTGCTAGGACAATTATGGATTTATTAAATTCCAAAGGCTATTTTAAAGAAAATATTCCTCATACTTTTAAAGGTACAATTACATTCCCAAATGAGTCATGTAGTTCACAGCACCAAGTAAAGCAAAGTCTGTTTCAATTAACATTGAAGCTATCTGGGTCAGGATTTACAGCTTTAATACTTAGTAATATGTTTCAGCCAATTTGTAGTTCATGTTCCAAGGCTTTGCAGCCATCCCTCAGTTTAATGACAATCATAAAAAGAAATATTTCAAGTATGTCTTCCTGTGCAAAATTTCAGAGAGCTGGGATAAGCAAATGAGTACCATTTTCTTTTAATATACAGAATGGACTTATCGATAACTGGAACTAGCTACAAACATTTATTTTAAATACAGGGTGTAATGCTTAATTTAAAGGACTGAACAGGCCTAGCTGAGCTTCTTGAGTTTCTGTAGGAAAACATCTTACTACACACTACCACCTTTGTCCCAACCAGCGTAATATGTCACATACATTAGTAGCAATTGTTTTCTGAATCCGTACAGTCTTAAATCTAACGCAGGTAGGTATGTTTGGGGTGTAAGTATGACTGATACAGTGTCGGCTTTATCACTGTACAGATACAAAGCAGTTATGAAATTGGGCGAGTTCCATATCTGAATGCACTTCCCTTTAGAGGTCTATTTAAAAAAAACCAAAACAACTTCCATCCACCTAGTAGATTCCATCAAGGAGCGATATTTCACTTGGAAAAAAGTGCTCTGATGAGTGCACGTGCTGGACAATTCCCATCTGACTTAAGGGTAGCCTTAAATTACATACATGTATGTATGGGGCAGGGAGCCCAGCGTTCATGTTTGGGAGTCAGGTGTTCTGGATCCCGTTCCATGTTCTATCACTGATTCACTCTGTGACATTGGGCTAGTCAGTTTAACTGTGTGCCTCAGTTTCCCCAACTACAGAATGGGGGTATTTAGGTATCTGTCGCAGGAGTTGCAACACAACTTTAAATGACATTTGTAAAGTGCATTGGGATTCTCAGATGAAAGAAAGCATTATTTAGAAGGCATTGTGCAGTGCATTTGCAAATGGTGACTGTCTCAAACAGCAACAATAAACAGGCCATTTGAGAGACAGGCAAATTTGAGACCTCTTTTTCCCTTATCACTGCCTTGGATTCACTGCACCGTAACAGGCCTTGAGCTGGGGTGAGGGAGAAGAAAAGCGAAATTGAAAGTATTTATGGGGGGGAAAATCCCTCTGACCTACCCTGGAAATACAATCAGGATACCAGTAGACTTAACTGCCTTTGACATAAGGTGCAAGCTAGAATTCACCCAGCCTAAACAGGAAGAAGTACTTAATCATTTAGTCTAGCGATATCGAGAGGCTCATAAAAGTTCTTATCTCACCGCACAATAGGAGAAAAGTCTTTAACAGAGTAAATGATCCGGCAGTTACTGTTCTGTGCTTCTTAGTACAATGAACTTACCAGGTGTCAAAACACTTGTCTTGTATCCACAGGCACTCTTAAGTATTCCAGGGGCCTGCCCTGGGCAAAAGTCAAAGATGGGGCATGGGGAGCCCCTTCCAGCCCCACCAGGGCAACCGTTGGCCCCCGAGCCCTGCCACTGGGGACCCAGCTCTGCCAGGGTCTCCACCAGCTCCCCAGCCCCTCCAGCCCTGTAGCCAGGGCCCCTGCCAGCGTCCCCACCCCTGCCCATTCCCCCAGCCCCAAAACAGCTGCGGAGCAGGGCCCCTGGGCAACTGCCTGCACTGCTGCCCTGCTAAGACTGCCTATGTTTGTATCAGCAGTTCTGCTTGGTGGAAGATGCTGCTCTGCTTTCAGGCTCAGCCCTGCAAAGACTTATGCATGTGCTTAACTCTCCTACCACGAGTCGTTCCACTGATTTCAGTGGGAAGATTCATGGTAGGAAAGTTCAGCACTTGCACAAACGTGTGAAGGACTGGTGTCCTAGTCTGAAGAATTCTCATAAAGACGGTGGGTTGTTAAACTGCTAATGATGTTTCCTCCAAGCATGAAGGGCCTTTAAACTCAGCAGGATCAGCACTGTGAAAATGGGACTGGGGGGAGACAGCAAGTTTCAGAACAATGTTCTGGGGGATTCTCTAGGGAATCCCAGCACTGCAACAGACAAGAACATTTTGGAGAGACAGTGGGGAAAGAATCAGACCAAACCAGAGGATATATGGTCATTCCCCCCCTCCAGTTCCAGTATTCCACTGCTACCACATGCTTGGAAAAGAAAATACTTTCCTGCAGAGGTGCTCAGAACAGCGCCTAACTATTTGGGTTGCGGGCTAAAATTAGTTGTAGTCTAAATAGCGGCAACATGGGAACAATTCACAGCATAAACCAGGCTCAGTCATTCCAATCCTTCTAAACAGCAAAATACTTCTTTTTAAAACGGGTACAAAAAGACCCCCAAAATACACACCCAAAATCAGATACCAGCCCATGCAACAGTTGGAAATGGTTCCTTCCATTATTATTGTTGAAATGGAAGCCTTTTGCTATCTAAAAAAGAATGTAATGAACATCCACCAAAGCACAGCATATTATATATGTACGATAACGCCTTTTTCTGTCAGTAGTAGTATAATCTTAGAGCTTAAGAGCCCTACTCCCAGGCTAAGGCCCTATTTTGCTAGACACTGTACAAACACGGAACAAAAAAAGGCAGCACCTGTCCCAAAGAGCTCACTATTTAGTCTCACTGCATTCTTGGTTTATATGAGACAAGCTTCTAATTTCTTGTCAGGTATCATCTAGCTGATAATTGTTAATTCCAAGGAGTCATGATGAGAATAGAAAGCCCTTATATATTAAAAAGCTGGGCATACCAAGCTCACAATAACACATACATGCACATATGCATACACACAAAGCAGATATTCAATTGTCAGTACTCTTACGATAACATCTTTCTGGAACAAAGAATAGTTCTTCTGCCTAGCTTCATGCATATATTAAATACCGTAGAGGTTCCTTTCACATGACCATGTTAATTCTACTCATACAGAACATAAGCACCTAAACTTACAATGGAAGATGAAATCTAGTAAGAATGCAACAGTGGAATTTCAAACCATCACTGGCATTTCTTTTACCAGACAGACAACCAGTCAAACCAAGATTTGCAAAAGCTAGCTCTAAAAATATCAGCCAGCCTAACATTTCCTATTCAAACACTGTGTCAGCATTTCCACTAACGATGAACTTTTACTTTCAGAACTTTATGGCTCTACCATAAAAATTCACTCTCCAGGTTGAATGTCAGCACATAAACTCAAATTCCAAAGGGGTAGCTATGTTAGTCTATTGTAGAAAGACAACAGAGTCCTGTGGCACTTTTAAAGACTAACAGATTTATTTATCGCATGAGCCACGAAAGCTCATGCGATAAATAAATCTGTTAGCACATAAACTGTCAGCTCAGGGGCAGGGATTCAGGCATTTCAGAAATATCTAAGCCCCGTGTGCTTTATCAGTGTAGTATGTCTTGTCACACTGGCCTGATTCAAGAGGTTCCTATTTACATCAGCAAAGTCTTGCAACTGATTAGTTTGCCATTTTCATCCTCACTTTTGGCATTGGGGAGAGGAGGGACGGGAGGAGGAGAACATGAATAACCGATCCATTTTACTGCGTAAACAATATACAGATCTACTTTCCTTTCATAAAAAAGATTAAGTTAACAACAATCCAGGGAACCCGCGCCTCTCTCTCTCTCTCTCTCTCACACACACACACACACACACACTGAGCAGAGGGAGCATCAGATACCAGAAAGAGGTACAGAAGACTGCAGATAGAGTTACTCAAATGGTTTCATCTCACGAGGCAGCATTTGAATGGAGTAGTTTGCAGGAAGTGGAGCAAGAACAAAAAGCCTTTGTGGGCAGGAGGAACAGAGCAGATGGTATCCACCCAAAAGGGAAAATAATTTCTGTGCAGTTTAACTGCAGAACCTATTTGCTCTCCAGAGGCATCTTGTGAGTCAGGGGATTAAGTTGCAGTTGCAAGAGAGACAGAACCTTCATCATCCTTCATCAGTGTGAAAATGGCCTGTAGGGTAGCAGCAACCCCCCCGTTAGGAGCAAGTGGAGAAGCAGCATGTATTATGACAGAAATGCACCCTCAGAAATACCCTCTAGGAGGCTGGTATGCGTGCAGCAGCTGGTGACTGCGATACCCAATAATATCAGCCCAACGTTTAGTTTAATTATCATCTCGACCATAGGCTGCACCAAAGACCATGGCTCTGGGCCATGCCCCACACACATCAGGGAGCAGACATGATGCCCTAGAACAAGGCGCCTAGGAAGGAGGCGTCAGGAAGAAAATGACTAAGAAACCAAGTCTTGCACAAAATGCCCCAAAATTGGGCCTTAAAAAAATATAAGACTCTTAATATTAAAAAGAAAAATAGTTACCAGAGCAGGAGCTGCTGCCTCTTCCTCCTGCCCTCTGTATGATGCTGCCCCAGGACCTGACCTGACCTGCCTCTGCACCAGCCACCACTCACCCCACGGCTCCGTGCAGGGAATGAAGCAGACAGAGCAGAGCCTGGGAGGGACACTCCAGAGGGCGGGGCGTCCCTTCTGACTGACACTACAACTCGACCAGTGAGAGGCGGCCGAGGGATGACGCTCTTCTACTCGACCCCCGAAGCCGGCGAGTGGGTGGGGCTGAGAGTAGCTGCTGCAGATGCTAATAAGGCCATAGGGAGAGCCAATCAGCGTGCGAGATGAGCAGAGATACAGAGGGGGCGGGGAAGATGGTTGGAACAGAGCCAAGTGGTGGGGTGAGCTGAGGGCAGGGGCTAGTTGCAGGGCCCAGGGAGATGCTAGGGAATGGAAAAGGGGTGGAGTGGGCAGAGGAGTGATTATGGGGTGGGAAGTGGGGTCTGGAGCCTGAAGGGGTGCAGGAGACATGAGACTGGGAAGGTGGAGTCCAGGGGCCAGATACCCAGTGCACAGTGGGGTGTTACCTGTCTTTCATACTGGGCAAGGAGCTCACATGCATTGCCCTCCAGCTGTGCAATCCCTAACACAGGGACAGGTGTGCTGTGAGAGACACAGCTGCATTGTTCATGCAGGGAACTTAAAGCACTGGGAGGTGCCCGCCAGCAGCAAACACACCGCTTTTTCAGTTCAGGGATCTTTATTTCTGATGTAAATTTTCAGTGATAGAAGTGAGAGGCTGCCAAATTGCGAGGAACATAGGTAACTTCAGCTCTAAAACACTGGGCCTTTGAGAGGTAGGAGCGGGAAGCCTCTCTGGGTTCATCCAAATCAGGCCAGCATTAGGCATAAGCAATTGTTTGGAGCCCACTATTTCTGAGCATAGATGGGCCCCATCCTAAACATCCAGTGATCTGACTCTCTCTCTCTCTCTGACACACACACAAAGAGAAAAACAACAGAGTCTTGTGGCACTTTTAAAGACTAGCAGATTTATTAATCGCATGAGCTTTCGTGGGAGAAAATCCCACTTTGTCAGACGCTTTGAAGATAGGAAAGTTATCTTCAAAGCG
>ML685782.1:4186673-4219399 GCA_007922175.1 Pelusios castaneus
CACAGTTTTCCTAGATTTTAAACAGAGGAGGAGCCAGTGAATTCTGCCAGCATAGGTTAACAGCTGAGTTTCACAGGGAAAGAGTTTGTTCATTGTCTTTTATTATCAGAAAAGCTTTAGAGAGACACTGTCAGACAGCTGGGACCAGGCATTTACATTTGTTAAATACAGCAGTTATAAACGCTAGTATTAATAAAGGGGTCAGCAACCTTTGGAGACCCCCATGCCAGCCGCTCCTCCCCGACCCTCAGCTGGTTCCAGTGGCCCCTTCCTCTGAAAAAAGTGTCAGTCACCTAAAAATTCAGTGTTGGCTGCCGGAATGTGTGGCGGAGTTTCCCAGGCATGCTGCTGAAAGTTGCTGCTCACGGAAAGAAGCTGCCGAGTGTGGCTCCTCTCAGTGGTGCGCCTGGGGACAGGGGTCCCTAGGCACACCACGGAAAGAAGCTGCCCAGAGTGGCTCCTCTCAGCAGCACCACACTCCAGAGAAGAGCTGTTCTGGGTGGTTTCTTTACACGGCATGCCTGGGGCATGGGCATGGTGGGAAGCTCCCGCACCCCAGCCACCCCTGAAAGAAGCCACCCAGAGTGGCTTTTAGTGGCACGAGCTGCAATTTCTGTGGTGCCATAGAGGGTGCTCGAGTGCTGGAGGTTGCCTACCCCTGTATTAATATATGCAGGATTCTGCATCTGCAGTGTGCATGGTCAAGCCAATAGAAGCTACATTTCCCTTCCCATTCTAACTTCCGAGTACTCAGATTCTGACCCAGTGTTCCCCAATGCAGCCATACACTCACATGTAAAAATAATAACTAAATCAATGGAATTACTCACATGCCTCAAAGGGTCAGCTGACCTCTGAGCATACTGCACATGTGCTTACGAACATTGCTGGATTGGAGCCATTGGGACAGGGATCTGCCTCAGTTATATTTCTCTCCTCTTTCTCCACGGGGTGAGTCCTGATGGTCTAACACCAACCACATTCTCGCCCTGCAGTTATTCTGAAAATCACAAGAGATGAACAAATAAAAAGAAAAAAAATGAAGTGCATTTCCAAACCCTGGCCTTGGCTGGTGAGTGCCACTAAGCAGCAGTTTAAGTCTCAGGTGGGTCTGGCCTCTAGTTTTTAGTCAAGGCAGTGGAGTAAAAGTCATCATTTACACCAGATCACCAGCGGAGGGCAATGGTTCCCCTCCTCACATCAGCAACTGCGTTATTTAATGCTGCGAAAGTTTAACAGCCACATGTAATGTTAGTGAGATGCATACAGGCTTCTTCTTCCCTCCTGTTCAGTGGGTGGAAGAAAATTGCTCTCCTGTGCTGACAGTAATATTTCTTGTAGCTCACTGAGACAATCATGGTCTAGAATGATGTGTTCCTGCACATCCAGACTCCCAGACACCCTTCGGATTCACTGAGCCTCCAGCAGTCAGGCCAGCCTCGGAGGCCAGCTGCCCACCATTTTAGACACTCGTTTCAAGCTGATACTGCACCACGTGCATCCTCATTGTCTAAGTACCTCCTGCCAGGGACAACCCTGTTGCTTCAGAAGTAAAGGTTGCAGAACACAGATACAGAATTTTGCCCTTCTCAGCAAATTTTCAATTGACAGACATGACTGTGGCCCCATTTTATTATCGGGGTGCTGAGAATAACAAGGACAGCACAGTAAATGCAGTGTGCTGCCTGTCCAATACTAACCTGTTTTGCAGTGCTCAGGGTAAGCCTGAATAAGAAGACTTCTGTTGAAACCAGAAGGAACGGTCCAGTCTAGGAATTAGGAGATCCGAGTCCAATCCTCTGCTCAATCACAGCCCTTTTATGTGACCATAGCAAGTCGCTTAGCCTCTCTCCATCCCACCTGGAAGAGTGGGGTTAATGGTACGTCCCATATACTTATATTACAGATTGACAAGTGTCTGGAGATATGATTAAGCTGGTACTCCATCGAGATGGTTTTCAAGAAGCATGCACAATAGCATTGGCTGAAATTTGTTGCTTTGGGTCTTTCTTAGCTTGGAGTTGCTTCGAATGGAATCTCTCTGGGACAGGGATTGTGTCTCCATGGAAAGGTGGGGAGCACCTAGTGTGCTGTGGGCACTACCAGAATGCGAATAAATACTGCAGCTACTAACAGACTGACCCAAACAAAGCACCCAGATCTGAGTGCCCCTAAACTTGAAGGGGGTTTGCAATCCAAATCCAATGTTGCGTGTTATAAAGATAAACCAAACCTCCAGATCTCATGAAATGTGAAGTGTTCAGAACTAAGCCTGAATTTTGCTTCCTGAGTTTGTTTGTACTGGGTTCATTTCCCTGAATATCATGCACAAATGGCAAAACTCAAAACAAAAAGGGTGCAGAACCTATCAATTTTCACATGGCTGGGGGGGTCAATACTTTGCCATAAATTGTTGCAGGCTCCCTAAGGGCCCCACCGGGGCTCCCCAGGAACCTATCATGCTGAACCTTGTGCAGTTTGAGACTAGTAACGAAGTGTTTTCACAGCTTCAATACAACCAGTCAAGCTTTGAGAATAAGCTCCTAAATCCATATTTAGATCCCCAAGTAAGTGGACTGAGTTACAATGGGCGCTGCTGGACGCTCCATACCTATGCAAATCTTGGCTACAGTCTTTCCACGTACAAACTTCCTCCTGAGACCAATGGGTGTTAGCCAGGTGCAAATGAGGCAGGCTAGGCTTTCAAAATGCTCATTGAAATGGTTTCGCTCAGAGGAGCCCTTTATTTTACACACTATAGAATCCTGTTCCCGCATGAGGATATTGTGCAAGCCTGATGGACTGGTAGACGCAGGCTGGATTGTCATTTTCTCTCTTACCCAGACATTTTACACAGCAGTTCTTCACTAGGGCCTTGTTATGACCTCTCCTAGAATATTGTGCCAGGTTTGGGCACCTCCTTACTAGAAAGATACTGACAAACTGGAGCAAGTTCAGAAAAAGGCAACAAAGATGATCAAGAAGGGTAAAAAAATTGAGTCAGGAGGGAAGATTAAGGGCCTATATATAGGCCCAGTTAAACAAAACTCTAAAACCTGACTGGGATGATTTAGTGGGAGTGGTCCTGCTTTTAGCAGCGGGTTGGACTAAATGACCTCATGAGGTCCCTGCCAACCCTAAGATTGATATATATGCTGTATGTATGTGAGCAGTAAAGGAGGACATAGTAACAGAGTCCATGTATCTGAAAGATGCAGACACCAAGGAAGAGGAATTAAGAATGGGAAGGTTTTGACTAACCATCATTGGAAACTACCATGCCATGCTAGGGACTGGACTGGACAGTGGAAGGTTCTCCCAATGAACCAGTTATTTTGCTTTTTCCTAATGCTCTACCTTGCTGTGGACTGAGGAAATGTGTCATGCAAACAGGCTGTCATTGCTCCTGCTCTGCAGAGACACCATCTTCATATGCCAGCTCACTCACAGGTCTTAGGAAAAAGGCTAGGTCTCTGCTCCAGGAAGGACAGAGGAGATCTCTGATCCTGAACTCCATTCTTGGGCAAACCCTCTTTGTCTCCAGTGGGAGTAAGGAACAAGGGTCAGAATGCAACAGTGCATTCTGAAAGCAAACATTTGAAATAAGAGACTCACTAGACTGAGTGGGAGATGGTCAGAGCAGGGAGGGAGTATTGGCCAGGAGACAGGGATGGCAAGTCAGGTAGACTTGGGTTCCATGACCCATTCACCCACTGACTTGCAGTATGATTCTGGGCAAGTCCTTTCTCTCTGCCATTCAGCTAACTTCTCTGCAGAAAACAGATCATGAAACTACCTCATCCTCTGTAACCCACTGAGATTTCCAGATGGGAAGTTGTAATAGGGCACTCTACTCATGCCAGACTGGTGCCAACTGCTGGCCATATGGGGACTAGCTCCAGGCCCACACCCATGGTCACAGTCTGCCCAACATCCCTTTCTCTCTGCAGTTCCTATAGCACCTCCCACAGCTGCCTGGAATGACATCTTCACAGTTCAGCCCACTGGCTGAATCACAGCTGATGTCTCCCTTTTCAGGGGAGGTTCAGCTCCTCACTAGTCCAGCCACTTTCCCAGGGGCAACTGCAGTCTTTCGGCCAGCGACTCCCTCAGTGGTTCATGCAGTGACTCATCCTGCCACTTTCCAGGAATGAGTGGGGAGGAAGGACCTGGGCCCACCCACTATGCTGGGTCCCAGCCCAAGATTTGCAGCCTTTTGCTGTGACCCAGTTTCCTCTTCCTGTAGCTATCTCCCTGGGCCACTTCTCCACAGTCTTAGCACCTTCTTTACCTGTCCTCAGGGGCAGCCTCTATCCACCCTTGACAGCCTGCCAGGAGCTCTCTAGCTCTCACAGACCCTGGCAACAATAGCTCTACCTCAGGTGCTATAGTCCTCTCAGCCTATAGGCAATGCAGCCTTTCCTCCCTGGGCTCCAGACCATATCTGGTCTACTTGGTCTTGAAGCTCTTCTTATATGGGCCTGCTGAGCTCTGACTGGCTGTTGCTCACAGCCCGTCTCCTATTGGCTGCTTCCCATGCAGCCTCCCTAGGGTTGTTTTAACCCTCTCTCTGCCAGTGTAGGGCAGTCACCCCATCACAGAAGTACTCAGTATTAAAGGCAGAAGCTCCCAAGTTAGTGCTGTAGTGCCTTATTCTGCCAAAACCTCAGTCTTTATGGTAGCCAGTGTGGATAAATAGCGCAGGATTGTTTCCTCCAGAGTTGCTGCTACCACACATGCTCTTGATTAAAAAAAATCTTCCTACCTTCCTTTCCTCCCAGGACAGATGCAGGCAATTGAGTAAGTAACCTTAGTAAACTCTCTGATCATGGCTACCAATGATGTCTGCTCATTGCATGGGGTGAAGAGATGAGGATGCAAGAAGTCTTCCTCAGCCACCTGCAAGGCATGATAGCATCCCTGCATTTAGGGGTGAAGAGGGACTGCTCCCTTTCTAGTGCTCCTGAAGGCACAACCAGCCCAAAATGAGAAGAGAGCTGCGGCCTTGGCTCTAGTCCCCTCTTCACCAGCCAGTTGAGCTAACCAGAGCTGAGCAAGGGATATGCAGAACAGCATGTGCACTCCCCTTGCAGATCAGCTGCAAGTCAGGGGACCTGTCACCTGAGGGCAAGGCTTGCCAGCAGGAAGGGATAAGGTAAGAAGCAGGTGGAGGAAGACAGGGGCTCCTGGAAGGGCTCAGAGGGCTCCCTCCAGGGCTGAGGTTTCTGGATGGGAATGGGTGTAGGGGCTTCGGGATTGAGGTGGTTTGCAGAAAGTCAGTTGACAAGGCAGATTGAGATTCAGTCCTACACAGGCAGGGATGATATGAAGAACTTCTCTGATGTTCTGAGGACAATCTATGGGCCATGGCCATCAGGAACATCGCCAATACTAAGTGCTGATGGCACCACACTGCTCATTGATAAAGAAGAGATACTGCAAAGGTGGGCAGAACATTTTAATGACCTCCTCAATCAACAATCATCCATTAGCGAAGAGACAATTGATCGATTGCCACAGATTGATATCAATGTACCTCTTGCTGAACCTCCAACACTGACTGAAACAAAAAGCAATTGACCTGTTGTTGCATGGTAAACCCCCTGGAGCAGATGCTACACCAGCAGAAGTCTGTTAGACTGGAGGCTTGCAGGTGGCTTTGAACCTGAATTAATTTTTCCAGTCAATGTGAACTCAAAGGATTATAACCCAGGAGTACAAGTATGCATCCATCATTCTGGAATACTGTGTCCAGTTTTGGGCTCCCCACTACAGAAAGGATGTGGACAAATTAGAAAGAGTCCAGTGGAGGGCAACAAAAATGATTAGGGGACTGGGGCACATGACTTATGAGGAGAGACTGAAGGAACTAGGCTTATTTAGTCTGCAGAAGAGAAGACTGAGGGGAGATTTGATAGCAACCTTCAACTACTTGAAGGGTTGTTCCAAAGAGGAGGGAGCTAGGCTGTTCTCAATGGTAACAGAAGACAGAACAAGGAGAAATGGTTTCAAATTACAGCTGGGGAGGTCGAGGTTGGATATTAGGAAAAACTTTCTCACTAGGAGGGTGGTGAAGCATTGGAATGGGTTACCTGGGGAGGTGGTAGAATCTCCATCTTTGGAGATATTTAAGGCCCGGTTAGACAAAACCCTGGCTGGGGTGATTTAGTGGGAGTGGTCCTGCTTTTTAGCAGGGGGTTGGACTAGATGACCTCATGAGGTCCCTTCCATCCCTATCATTCTATGAATCTATGATTCACTTGTACATGCGGAAATGTAACAGATCATCTTGGAACAACTATCATGGCATCTCCTTTTTGCCAACAGCCAGCAAAATTCTTGCCAAAGTTCTGCTGAATTATCTTCTGCAACACTTTGAACAAGGGCTCCTGCCTGAGAGTCAGTACGGCTTCAGGAACGGTCATGGAACCATATACATGGTGTTTGCAGCTCATCAGCTTCAGAAGAGAAGTCTGGAACAGCACTCCATCCTGTATATGACGTTCATTGACATGATAAAAGCATTCAATAGACAGTTGGGAGGGCCTTTAGAAGATCATGGAAAAATTTATGTGCCCGAGAAATTCATCTCCGTGGTTTGGCAAGTCCATGATGGTGTGTTCATTTGTGTTATGGATGATGGTGAGTCATCCAAATCATTCCCAGTCACAGATGGAATCAAACAGGGCTGTGGGTTGGCCCCGAACCATCTAGAGTATGATATTGTCTGCCATGCTTACATACGCCTTTTGTGGCACCGGGATTGGCACCTGATACCAGGCTGCTGGCAAGCTTATCAATTTGTGGAGACAACAGGCAAAGATGAAGGTACAGGAAGTGACTATTCATGATCTTCTGTTTGCTGATGACTGTTCCCTAAATGCCAAATTGAGTCTGACATGCAGCTGTGTATGGAGTATTTCTTTTCAGCTTGTGACAATTTTGGTCACACAATGAATGCCAAGAAGGCCCAAGTGATGCCTCAGCCTACATGAGGAAAGCCTTATAGAGAGCCTATCATCACAGTGAAGGTCAGGTACCGGTCATAGCAATGATGAAACCAACGCCAGTAAGGCCAAAGCAAGCATGGCTTCTGGTAGACTACGTGCAAATGTGTGGGAGCACAGAGGCCTTAGTCAACAAACAAAACTGAGGGTCTATAAAGCCATCGCATTGCCAGCTTCGATGGATCCATGTGAAACCTGGACAATGTACAGATGACATTTTATGAAGCTGGCTCACTTTCATACAGACTGATGAGGATGAGACGGCAAGACAACATTCCAGGGACTGAGGTTCTCACACAGACAAGTATTCCAAACAGCAATAGTCTGATGATGAAATCACAGATGAGATGGGCAGGCCATATCAGATGTGCAACTATCAAAGATCTTTTATGGCAAGCTAAAGGAGAGAAAGGCCTCTCAGGGGGGCCAGAATACATGTTTCAAAGACTCTTTCAAGTTGTCCTTGAGCCATTTTAACACTGACACAGCGCTTTGGGAAGAACTTACTCAGGATCATTCTACCTGGTGAAGTCTCATCCATATAGGAGCCACGGTCTGTGCGCAGAGCAGAACTACTGAGGCAGAGCAGATGCTTCAGCAGCGTAAATCTCAAAACAGCAGTGTCCCCACTGTTAATCAAATCCATAGCAGCATCTTTTGTTCAGTATGCCACAGACGGTTCTAAGCTCAAATTGGCCTGATCAGC
Source organism: Pelusios castaneus (assembly GCA_007922175.1). NCBI lineage: Eukaryota > Metazoa > Chordata > Testudines > Pelomedusidae > Pelusios > Pelusios castaneus. The sequence goes on from ML685782.1 coordinate 4,194,387, forward strand.
CACTCACATATTCATAAAAACCAAACCCAGTGATACAAACAAGGAGTCCTGTGGCACTTTTAAAGACTACCAAATTTATTTATCACATGAACTTTAGTAGGAGAAAAATCCCACTTCGTCAGACGCTTTGCAGATGGGGAACTTACAGAATGAGAGGAAATTAAACGCAGGGAAGTGTATCAGTGCCACAGGACTCCTTGTTTGTTTTTGTTGAGCTAGACCAGGGGTTGGCAACTGCTGGCTCCCCACACTGGCCCCACCAGTGCCACAAGAGCTGTGTGCTGTGGTTCCAGGCCCCTTCTGGCTGCGCCTCCCCGCTGGGGAGCGCGGCCAGCTGGGGACAGGAGCCCGGCGCATGGGGGTGGGACCAAGGACTCCTTCTCCCTTTTGGCCCGCCCCTGGCACCTGCTGAGGGTGCGGTGGGCAGGGCTCACAGGGGGGCCGGCATAGGTTGCTGACGCCTGAGCTAGCCTAATGGTTACCCCTTTGGAACAAATCAGTTTTGTCACTGTCGTCGTCGAACTCGAAGGATGAACAACAGGAAGTGAATCTGTCAAAGAACGACTCAAAATCTCTGAAGTGTGATTAGCAAGCCTTTACTTAGTATACAGGAGCGCTCACGGGGAGAGCACAAAGGATATCTCCAACCAGTGACGTAGCAACAGCTTCTGTTCTAGACTTTAGTTCGTTCTGCAGGAAACAAGTAGAGTTTCTGATTGGTTGAAATGCACTCCACCCCAGATACACACCACCCCGGCCCGGTTAGACATAGCAAGGTCAGAGGAACCTTCCCAGACACAGACATGAGAAAAACAATACAAATCCAGAAACAGCCAGAACTCAAGGCTGAGAGAAAGACAGAGACAGCTAGATTCTTTATCAGTGCGCCCCCACCCCGCTGCAGTCTTTTACAAATCTGTCCACATGCGCGTGCACACGCATGCACACACTCTAAATGGCATGCCGCAGCCCCAGGTTAGGAAGCATTTTGCACTTCATAACAACGATTTGACTAGCAGCTTTTATGGAGAATGCCAGCAGATGGCACACTTCACATACACCAGCTACAGGCACAACACAGTCAGTGCGCCTTTTGGGAGAGACCGCTCCTAACATCAGCCACACAGTCTGCCGGCTGAGCAAAAGCGCGGTCAGAATAGCGTCTCTCTGGCTGTCTTAAATCAGCCGCCTTGTCTTCCAGCAGTGTATTGCTTTGGATGGGAATTACAGTCTTCTTGTGTATTACAGCTCACTCTGTTCACCTTCCCAGTAGGATTGGCTTAACAAAGGGGCGATAGGGGTTACAGGCCCAGGGCTAAGGGGGTGCCCCGCTGCACACTGCCCTGCAAAAATAAACTGGGAGCCAGCCAGTGGGCCTGGAGCACCTCCAGCAGCAAGCCCCTGGTGCCGCCAGCCTGCGGCACATCACATCACTGGCCTGGCCTGTCCCACCCCCAGGGCTTGCCAGTCTGCATCAGCTGGACCTCTGCACCGAGTAACGATATGCCCTGCCCCTGCGGCTGGCCAGTCTGTGGGTCCCAGGCCCTAATATTGAGCGCTGGTCTGCAGGTCCCCAGCACTGGCATGCCTGAGTGCCACACCGCCCCCCAGGCTGATCACTGTCGTGGTGGGAGGAGGGGCACAAAAGCCGTACTGCACACAAGCTGGCCCCACCCCTGGCCCAGGAGAGGGGCGGAGCACAGAACACAGCCTCCGGTACGGCCTTCCACGGCCCGTGGCCCTGGAGAGCCACATCAGAAGCCACAGTGCCTGCCAGTTGGCCCCGGGGGGGCCCACCAAAGCACGGGGCCCAGGGCTGTTGCCCTGGTTGCCCACCCCTAGGGACAGCCCTGGGGGCTCCCACAGACTGATTTGCCCTGAGCCCTGCCCGCCCCCCCCCAGGGATGGCCCCGTCTCCTCCATAGCCATTGCATGGTGGTGTGACTTAGCAGTAAGGTTTCGTCAGATGACTCACTCTTCAATGCCACCTACAGCTGAGAAACATTTTGTTTTAATTCCCTTTTCCCATGTGCCTCTTAACCTCGGCCGCACCAAAGCAGTTAACAGTGGCTGTCCAAATGGAATCTTTAATCTGTAAAAGTTTTAAAGGAATTCTAGTTTTATTAAGACTATTACTCAGCCATCTATTTCATCTCACACGTCTAATGCCAGCTGTCCCGTGATCAATCTGAGCTTGGTTTGAGTGACGGGAGTTGATGGAATGAAGTGTGAAGGGCTCTATCTTCTGTCATCTATACCTCTCTCCACTCAACTGATTATACCCCTATTTGGTTTCAGCTCCCAGAAGCCTCTGCTCTATAGTTAGACCTGGCTGATGATTTTCAGTTCATATTGAATGGTTAGAGAGTGTTTCGCTAACAGTAATCACCATAATAAAAAATATAACAGAGCTCCCTAGTCCATCACAAAGATGCACAACATCAATATCGATGGTCTCACGGTGCTGCTGTGCGAGTTTGCTAATCTATCACTCTGGCCAGTGCGATAAAATAATTTCCCCTCCTTTACAGCTGCACAAGTGAGAAAAATGGGATGAGTTGGTAAGAACATTTTGGCCATTGTGAAAATCAGGGAGTAGGCTAAGACAACCTCGAACTTCAAACATCTTTGGCAATCGGCCATTTGTGGCATGATGTTATTAACTGTGCTTATTTAATGGACCAGCACTGCATTCAGCACAAAATTGCAATGGCTGATAGAGAGTATAAAGAGCATTTGCTACTGCAGTGCATCTCAGCTCCATCTTTTCCCTGCATGCCCTCTGTCCTGCACGCTGTTTCTGAGGCAGCAAGCTGGGATGTGTTAATTGGCCATTATAGTTTTACAGACACACTGGACAGTGTGAATTGCTGTGCTGGTCCGTGCCAAAACATGCAAGATGAGAAGAAAGGATCTTTACTTTTCAAAGATTTGATGCTTTCAGGAACTGCTTCAGGAGATTCAGTGTTTGCTGTAGGAGACTGTCTCCCTCCTACTGAGCTTTCTCCACCCTTATAGCAGATTGTGATAAATGAACAGGGCTGGCAGACTCTGCCCTGCCCCGTAAAGGAACAGGCTATCCTGTTCCCAGTCCCAGAACGTACCAAGAGATATCTTACAAGAACATTGGTTTTGAAAAGCAGTTCAGACACGAGTCATACAATCAGCCAAACCTTCTGGCTAGGTTCTTATACCACATCCATCACAATGGTGTTCAAGTGAATACACCCTCCCACAAAAATCTGTATTTTTTTTCATTTTCCCATTTTTAGGGAGATATTTTGTATGCCTGCATCAGAAATGTGAACTGTGTGCAGTTATTGAGGGAACACTACGTCAAAACAGCTGGTGTTACATTTCAAAGGCAAAGACATTCTGACCGATTCCAGAAGTCAGTTCCACAGTACAGTGCCAGCTGTCAAGAAATCTGTCTCCTGGGTAACTTTTGGATGCTTTATCCAAATGAACCAAATAGCCAGAGCCTTACAAAGTCCCCATACACACATTTCTGCAGGAGTGTCATACAGCTGTAATAAGAAACACAATCAGAGTCCTGTGGCACTTTTAAAGTCTAACAAATTTATTTATCACATGACAAAGTGGGATTTTCTCCCACGAAAGCTCATGTGATAAATGAATTTGTTGGTCTTTAAAAGTGCCACAGGACTCCTTGTTTGTTTTGCTGACCTAGACTAACACGGCGACCCCTTTGGAACTATAATAAGAAATTACTGACATTTACATGAGCTGCTTAGAACATGGATCATCTTTTCCATTTATTTTATACACAAAAATTCAAAAGTAGTCATGATAATTTACTGAATGAATTTAAAACCAAGTTTTATAATGCACTTTTCAATTACACCTCTAATTATCACAAGAAGAAAAATGACCGAACCCTATCAAGTAGGGAGAATCAGATCTTACATTTATTATTGTTACGTACATGAGAAAAAACCTGGTGTGTCATTGGCTACAAATAATCATGTGACAAATTAGAGACATTTCCATTGTTTACCTCCTTACAGGTCAATAATACTGATATTTGGAACAATGTTTAACTGATCAGATTACAAATCAAAATGGAAAATCCTGCGTAGCAGCAATGAGTTCCATAAAAATTATTATTTACTCCTTGTGAGGTAAATAACATGCTTCTATTTCTGGCTCTGACACTTCACCTCCCCATTACAATGCTAGTTCAAAAGAAAAACAGTTATGCTTTTGACATTTATGGCCACAGTGAGGAGATTCCCAGATATTTTGGATGAAGACATTCAGATTGTATGTAACAAATAAAATGACTCTTTGTTTCAGCGAACTCGAAAATTTATTTTCCCTCTGGGAAAATATTGACATTATTTGATCAATATTGACTTCTCAGGCCAGTAAATCTTGATGTTTAACAGAGAAGGGCTACAAGGATGGTCTGTGGAGTCGAAAACCTGCCTAATGAGAGGAGACTCAAGGGCTATGTCTACACTCGATAAATTAAGTCGACTTAACAAAGTTGACTTTAAGTTGACCTTGTTAAGTTGACTTAGCGTGTCTACACTAGATATTTAGGTCGACTTAAAGTTGACCTTGTTAAGTCGACTTAGAGCATCTACACTAGACACTTAAGTCCACTGGCTAGGAACAAAGGGAGCCATAGTTCCCAGGGATAAGGGAAGCCGAGGCTCCTGAGGATTTCCTTGCAGCTCTGGCCGGGGCTCCCCATGCAGCAGAGGAGCCCCAGCGGTGGGGAAACCCCCACCGCTCTGGGGCTCCAGATGTGCGGGGGAGGCTGGCTCCCCGTGCAGCGCCAAGGCTCCAGTGGCGGGGAAACCCCACCGACCCGGGGCTCCAGCCATGTGGGGATGCCAGCTCCCGCGTGGCAGGGAAGCCCCAGGGCTCACACGCGGCACAGGAATCCCAGCTTGAGGTCCCCCGAACCCCCCCGGCCTGGGGCTCCAGCCATGCAGGGATGCTGGCTCCCACATGGCACAGGAGCCCCAGCCAGGGGAAACCCCCTGGCCCCGGGGCTCCCAGGCTGGGGCTCCTCGGCCACATGGGAGCCAGCAAGCCCACGTGGCTGGAGCCCCAGGACCAGGGGGGTTTCCCCTGGTTGGGGCTCCTTTGCCATGTGGGAGCCCCAGGGTGGCGGGGTTCCCTCGCCACTGGGGCTCCACTGCCACATGGAAGCTGGCATCCCCACATGGCTGGAGCCCCGGGGCGGCGGGAGTTTCCCCACAGCTGGGGCTCCTCGGCTGGGCGGGGAGCCAGCAACCTCGCCTGCTCCCTTCTCCCCAGCCCATCCCCTGGCCTGGAGGCCACTTAGGTCGACCTAGAGCTTAGGTTGACTTAGGGCGTCCACACTGGTTTAAGTCGACTTAAGCCCTAAATCAATCTAAAAGTAGGTGTTATTAAGTCGACTTGAACTTTCCTTAAGTCAACTTAATAAAAGCCCAGTGTAGACGCAGCTTTGTTTAGTTCGATTTAAGCATCCTTAAGTCGACCTAACTTGTAAGTGTAGACGCACCCAAGGAGGTTGGCTTGTTTAGCCTAACCAAAAGAAGGTTGAGGGGTGAGATGATTGCTCTCTATAAATACATCAGAGGGATGAATATCAGCGAGGGAGAGAAATTGTTTGAGTACAGCACCAATGTGGACACTAGAATAAATGGACATAAACTGTCCATCAGGAAATTTAGGCTTGAAATTAGATGCAGATTTCTAAGCATTAAAGGAGTAAAGTTCTGGAATAGCCTTCCAAGGGGAGCTGTGGGGGCAAAAAACGTAACTGCTTTCAAAACTAAGCTTGATAAGTTTATGGAGGGGATGGTATGATGGGATAGCCTATTTTGGAAATTGTCTCATCTTTGATCTTTGGTTACTGGTGGTGGATATACAAGTGGCCTAAGAGGGGAGGGTAGATGGGGTGGGTTCTGAGTTATTACAGAGAATTGTTTCTTGGGTGACTGGCTGTTGAGACTTGCCCATGTGCTCAGCATTTAACTGATCACCATATTTGGGGTCGGGAAGGAATTTTCTCCCAGGGCAGATTGGCTAGGGCTCTGGGGGGTTTTCGCCTTCCTCTGTAGCACAGGGCATGGCTCATCTACCAGTGAATTCTTTGTATCTTAAAGTCCTTAAATCATGATTTGAGGAGGTAAATAACTCAGTTATAGTTTGGAGGCTTATTGCTGGAATGGGTGGGTGAGGTTTTGAGGCCTGCATTGTGCAGGAGGTCAGACTCGATGATCGTACTGGTCCTTTCTGACCTTAGAGTCAATGGGTATGTCTACTCTAGCAATTTAGGTCAACTTAAGGAGGCTTAAATCGACCTAAATTACTCCCTGTCTACACCAGTTTCATTAAGTCAATTAAGAAATTCCTTATGTCGACTTAATGGAAGCTTAAGTCGACTTAATAAGAACCACCCATTAAGTCGACTTAGGCCTTAAGTCGACTCCTTAAGTCAACTTAAGGACAGTGTGGACGTGGAGTAACCCTTAAGTCGACTTTATTAAGTCAACTTAAGGGTGGTCAGGTCGACTTAACAAAGTGGACTAAGTCGACTTAAAGTTAAGCCGACTTAGTCCACTTTGTTAAGTCGACTTAATAAGGTCAACTTTAAGTCGACTAAAAGTTGACCTTATTAAGTCGACTTAATAAAGTCAACCTAACTTTTTCTAGTGTAGACATAGCCTATGAGTCTATAACAGAAGGAAATATTTTCTTATTCTATCAATCTGCAATTTTAAAAGTCACTTCCTACACTACTTGTTCAATTTTAATCTATTGTGTCCCAAATGTTTTCCTCTCATTTAGGGCCTCCAGCTACAAGGTGTATGTGTCTCCTGTTAGATGTTGGACATACTCAACTCCTGACTTCAGTGGCAACTGAGGGCATCAGCTCACTGCACGATTGAACCCAGGGAGGTTTGCATTCTTTTAAGGATACTGTCTCTTTTCTGGCAGATCAGGAGGTGATATATGGATACCATAAATTATGTGGGTCTATGAATTATGTTTCAGGACCTCATGGGTTGCTGAAGGTTATACTGATCAACTGTGAACAGGGATGGTGAGTCAAAAACTCACTGGGCCAAATTCACCTGGCATAAACAGATGCAGCTGCACTGGAAACATATCCACTTATTCAGTCTAAATTTGGGTTTTCATGGGTAAATATGCTGAACTGCTGTTGAGGTATATAAATAATTTTAACAGACCTTAAATGGTCTCTTCCTATCCCTCCCTCATTTCCCCTGTCAGTGTAATGCATTTAAATCTAAAAGTAGGGCACCCAAACATTCAACTCTAGAAACCAGTACACTGCCCTTTTCTCAATGGTATATCTGGGTAGTCAGTTTCTTTGCATTCCAGATGCCTTTTACCTCCACTGAACTAGATTTTCACCTGCACCTCAATCCATTCAGCTGACAGCCTGAACTGGGCTATTAAGCAACTGGAGTAATATTTAAAGCAACTTAAATACAGTAAATTCTTAACAGTAAGCAAGATATTCGGCTCTTGAACACCTAGCACAAGTTTTCATAAAGCTGAACCTGTTTCTAAATCCTAATTCCATCACTACTAGAGATGCTCGTTAGTCATATTAAATGCTGCATTAATTAGTCTTTCACCCAACTCTAAGATGATTTTCCTTCACATCTTATCATATTTAATAGATCATTTTTCGTAAGGATAAAAATAATTTTCATGTGACAGTAGTGACATATGAACCGTCAGTAGTTTCTCTTTTACAAATAAAATTAACGCCACCGTGCTGGAGAGCACAATGCCAAGAGGACAGGAATAAAACCTATTTTTTAAAACACTTGCTATGTACATGGTTTTAATTTTTTAAAATGTGATCAGGCTGATTAAATACAAGTATAGAATGTTTCTTCAATATACAAACTCTCGTTAGCTGATTGGTTATTAAGGTGCTCAGAAGTGTGGATGAAGATAGAACCTACAGTAGATCAGTTGTGTTAATAGTTATTTACAAAGCGGCGTTGTTTTTCCATTGAGTTACCTTCCAAGGAAGCTGAAAGCAAGGGGCTTTGGAAAGAACTGAATATTTCTTCATATCTGAAGTATATGTACTTCATATATACACCCACAGTATATATACATATATATATATATATACACGCACACACAGTATAAGAACTGCTAGTATATGTACTTATATACATACAGGATAAGAATCTAATGCCACCAATAAGGGGATCACCTTCCTTGCTGTTCCCTGTTGTACAACCTCCATAGAGAACTCTCTCCAACAGCCAAATGAAGTGACCATGTGAATGTAGTTTGAAAGTTTTAGTATAATTTTGTTCAGAATTTCACCGAAGACCCATTTCTGTTATGAAAATGATATACCAATACTTAGCACTTACACAATGTGGTGGCTTCTTAAAGTACTGTATAGACCACAGCTAATTTATTCTCTGAACAACTGTATGAGCAAAATATTATTATACCTATTTTGCAGATGGGAAAACTGTGGTGGAAAAATTAGATGACCGGCCTAAGGCTACGTAGCAAGTAGGTGGTAAAGCCAGGATTATTAACTCAATATTCTATAATTTCCAACTCTCCTCTACCTTCCAAACCGCACTGCCAGTATTTGCTGGTCCTTTGAGCAGTTGCTTGAGACAGGTTTTGCTGTATTATGTTTTTTTTAATTCATCCACCCATGGTTAACCAGTGTTGGATCTTTGAAAAATGGCAGTCTTCAGATCTACATCTAGACTATAGAAGTAAAGACTTGTTTATGTGAGGAACCAGATTAAAAGCATGTGCTTATTAGTGAAAATTCTCTCTTCTAATGAGAAAAGCAAAACAGCCCATGCATGATGGGTCAAATTTTTTCCCCATTAACATTCTTGGAGCCCCATTTTCTGTACTGATGACCAAATTCTGCCCTTAGTCACATTCCTCCAATCCCTATTTCCTAATTAAAGGCAGAATTTGGTCAAAGGTGTATTTAGGACTAATTAGTGAAAGAGATACTCTTACATTACTCCTCTTTGTACAGACAATACTCAGAGGGGTTCATCAGAGAAGCTCTCCAGTTCAACGTGTTTTGAATCTGTCAAACTCGGGAGTGTCTGACCATAATAAAGGGACTCCCCTTCATCCTTATTCTTTTAAGATACTATATGTTAAAAAGGAAGTTGATTCAACTTCTGTTTGTAAACTTGTACAGTCATCTCTCCATTGTACACTGAAGTACCGAACAGGTCCCACAGGTTACAAGGCAAGATTGTTAAGGCAGCATAAGAAACTCAGTGTTTAATTGACGCCTTTAAGTGTGTTACTAAGATGTCAAAAGGGGTTCCTGGTTTGTGCTTTCCTTTTAATAAAAGGCATTCATTATATTGTAAGAAACTGACACGTTCAATGACAGATCAAACCATAATTACTGTTCATCACAGAGTAACTGATGCATTACCAAAGACTTATAAAGAGATTAGTAGTGAGTATCAAACACTGTTTCTTTACCACCTCTCTTTCTGGAACACCTCCGTTTGTACAATCTCATTAGGGTGTTCTGAAATACAAGCCCCATTGATATCACTGAGCTTATTGTCTGGGAGATCCTCTGGTTTTGTGCAAAGTTTCAGTGCTCTAGAGATGAAGACGTCCAAGTCAAACTGAGAGTCTGTTTCACTGTTTACCTCCTTGGTTTCTTTATGGCGATGATGAGGAGAAGATGGCAGACTCTGTTCTTGAAGCTCTGGAAGAGGACTAGGGCATTCAAGCCCTGACTGTGTGCTCTTCACCCACTGAGCTATCTCTAAAAAGAGGTTGGATGGTTCTTCTTCCAGTGATAACTCTGCAGTGGGCGCTAAAGTTGCTGTTTTCCAGTGGGATAAGTCTAAAATAAGTTTGGGCTCTGAGTAGTGGTGAGATTTATTGTCTCTCCACAGCAGTTTGTCTAAGTAGGAAGGTGACCCCACTTTGTAGTCACAGGATCTCCCATAATCAGCATCAAACATTCGGTCCATGGAAGAATGCGACTGCTCCAAGAATCTCTCTGAGCTGCTTTGAGAATATTTGCGTGGATCTACTTGTGCTTCTTCAGCAATGGAGTCTGATCCTGCTCGTGGGTCCCGCTGTACCTCCTCCATATCACGGTGTTTATCATGTCGCCACTCCAATTCGGACGAGAGACTTACTTGATACCTGGGAAAGACATTCTGCTATTAGATGGACAGTTGTTGGCTGTGTTTCTAAGTAAGCAGGATATTTAAATAGATGTTCAGACTGTTACTCAGGAACAGAGTGGGCCCTGTATAAACTTGCAACACGGCCCCCTCCCACACACGATAATGGGGATTGCAGGCTGGGCCGGGCGCCTGGGCCAGGTCCCCAGGCTGGGCCCCTGAGGGTCTGGGTAAAATGTACCCCCTTTCTCTTCAATGTGGGGGTCCTGCTCCTATTTTTACCTTTCCTTTGCTAAAGTGTCTTTTATACAAAAACGCCATGGCTTCAGATCCTTGAAGGTATTTAAGTACCTAACTCCCATTGATTTCAATGTGTATTATAATTCATAAGTAATTATGCCTTCAAAAGCTCTTGTGAAATACTATCTACATTTTACATGTTTATTAAAGACAGAGAGTTTAAGTATTTCCCCAAGTTCATCCATTCAGTCACAGACAAAGATGGGAATAGAAACGAGTAGACCAAACTTCCCGTCCCATCATCTAACCGCTAGACATATCATCTCCCCTTAGGGGCTAATATTTTCAAAAGTAACTAGTGAACTTTGTGCGTCTAACTTGAAATACTTGAAAAGGACTTGTTTTTCAGGTGATGGATGATGGGTATTTTCTGAAAATCAGGTGGTGTTCTATACTGGGCACCCAGAAATCTCGAGTGATTTTTGAAAATCTTGCCTTGTGCTATAAAACATACTGCTCTGTGCCAAAGATCTGCAGTCAGCCGGGCGAACAGACAAGGCTACTGTTTTAACGCATCATACCAGGAACTATAAAAGCAAAGGGATCAAGGGATGACAAACTGACCCTGAAATATCGATTTGCTGCTTCGGTGGCTGTAACTGACGAGAATCTAGGATACACAGGTTTACACTGAAAGCGTTAGTGAGGCTCCCAAAATTACACTACTTAATTTAGCTAGTTTCCCCCAATGCTCGTTCACTCAGACAGGGAAATTAATAATGTTGAACAGCATGGATTTTTAAAATGATCTTTTTAGTGATGGTGAAATGACAGCTCTGGAGACTTGGCTCCCGACCTGATATGGCACAGGTAACATTACCGTCAGCTTCCACATTGGCCAGCTGCCAATGGGCCTCAGCTCTGACCTGGAAGTGGCACCCGTCAGAACGTGAGTACAGTTGGGTCTCTATGGCCAATTCTCTCCTTGACCACTTTGCTTATTGTCAACAAAACTTCCAGTTAGCAAGTTATTTTTTGTGGGAACTGGGAACGGAACCAAGACAACCAGACTAATTTTAGATAGGCTGCTGAACAGTGATTGTGTCAGACGATAACAATTCCTAGTTGCTATCCATTAGTGGCCATGGGTTTGAACGTGCAGCCTAGATTTCAAAGGTTCTGTAGCACAGTAAAAATCCCCCAAGCCATCTAGGCAAGAGTTAAAACTGAAACACAGATTTACCTTCTCACTCCCTCTACCCCCTCACAATTCACTGCTTCTGCCATGAAAAGTCATCATTTGTTAAGAACTGACACAAAGCAATAGCTGATATACTGCAGCTATTTCTATTCAATGTACATTGAGAACCTGTGGTGGACTAGACAATGGTTGACTTTAAACACACAGTTGCCAATTAAAAATCACTGATGTAATGAAAGACCAACTTCCCAGGGACAATAAAGCTATTCTTCAGGCCTGTTGCTGCAGGACTTTCACGCCTTTAAAAAAAAAGTCCTCTTTATTTTCAGTCCAAAGCATCACTAGCCTAAACTAGTAGCATTTTTAAACAGCAGAAACAATGAAAGAAGGTACTGAATCAGCTGTTGTCTCAACAGCAAATACATTTTTAGAAAATATGACCTCTTGAAAGAACCTTGTGATTAATTCAATTGTCTTGTTCAGCCCATCTCCTTCTATTTCCCTCAGGCTGGAATGGAAACCAAATTATGTCTCTGGAGGAAATCACATCAGCAATGGCTTACAAGTCTGAGCCTCACTTGGATAGCTTTCATATTCTCAAAATTTAAAAGGGTTAATAATAGCCAAAGGACTGAGACATCATTAGCCTTGACAAGCTTTGGCTCCTGGAGAAAGATAGTCTATGAAACTCCATAAAGAAATAATTAATCTTTGAGATAATCAGCAGTCATTGTATCAGAAACTAACAACACACAAGGTGAATCTCCTCCAAGCTATAGTGGTCCTCCTCAGAAGTATAGGCTGTACATGGAATATCCAGTATTTAACATGGTTATTGCTGGCAGGATTCAAGACTATTTCTCTAGCCTTTGTGGACAGGGATGGTTTGTCTGAGAACTGTGTCAGAACCATGATGAAGCTATGCTAACGACTGCCTAAGAGGATGGTTTGGCAAGTATAATTCTCAGAATGAAATACCCCTCTCCTTATGGTTAGAAGAAGCCATGCGCAAACCTGGTTAGCTATAACTACGTTAAAATATAATCCAGAAATAAAATAATGTAAAACACATTCCATAGTCCAATTCCCAATGCGGCTATGACAATGATGAGTGCAGCTATCAGCAAGAAGCTGAGATGATTAAATTATACAGAAGAGGTACTTTCACTATGCAGGTCAAGAGATCTAAGTCATTTTCCATATTATTATTCTATCTTGGTGGTTTGTGTAGTTTTCCAAACAATGACTGGTCCACCTTAAAAGTCTACATTAAAATGAGATGGCAACAGCTATCTTAAATCTGTGTGTTCTGCAGAAATGTAACTGAAAAAGATGATTTTGTTGTTGATGGGCATTTACAGATTTATGGATGAAAAGATGGAAGAGATCTCTGCACCATCTAGTCTGACCTCCTTGTAACACAGGCCACAAGACTTCCCTCAATTAATTCTTGTTTGATCAAGAATATCTCTTAGAAAAGCATCCAATTTTGATTGAAAGATTTCCAGTGATGGAGAATCCACCGCAATCTTTGCAAGGTTTAATTACATTCATTGTTAAAACTTTGCACTATTGTTTGTTTACTTTCAGCTCCCAGCAATTGGATTTTTTTTATACCTTTTAGATTGAAAAGCTTTCTATTATCCAATTTCTGTTGCCCATATAGATACTTACTGACTGCGATCAAGTCATACCTTAGTCTTTTCTCTGTTAAACTACACAGATTGAGTTCCTGGAGTCTTTCACTATAAAGCAGGATTTTCTAATCCTTTAATCATTCTTGTGACTCTTTTCTGAACCACCTTCAATTTATCCACATCTTTCCTGAACTGTGGATACCAGAACTGGACACCGTATTCCAGTAGCACTCACACCAGTGCCAAATACAGTGGTTAAAAACCTAATTGATAGTTTTCTGTTCTTATATCCAAGGATCACATTACCCCTTTTGGCCACAGCATCACACTGGGACATCAAATTCAGCAGTTTAACCACCCTAACCACAGTCCTTTTCAGAGTCACTGCTTCCCAGCACCATGATCCCCATCCTGTCAATCTGTCCTACATTCTTTATTCCTAGATGAAATACTTTCAATTTGGCCATACAAAGGCATCCATTGTTTGCTTGTGCCCAGATTACCAAGCAACCCAGCTCTGTATCAATGACTTGTCCTCTTCAACAGAGTCCTGTGGCACTTTTAAAGACTAACAGATTTATTTATCGCATGAGCTTTCGTGGGAGAAAATAAAACTCATGCGATAAATAAATCTGTTAGTCTTTAAAAGTGCCACAGGACTCTGTTGTCTTTCTACAATAGACTAACACGGCTACCCCTTTGGAATTTGTCCTCTTCAGTATTTACCACTCCTCCAGTTTTGGGTCATCTGCAAATTTCATAAGCAATGATTTTGTTTTCTTTAATCTGATTGATACAAATAATAATAGCAGAGGGCCAAGACCCGGTCGTTGTGGGGCTCCTCTGAAAACATGATGATGGTTCTCCTTTAAAAATACATTTTGAGACCTAAACATTAGTCAGTTTTTAATTCATTTAATGTGAATTGGATTTATTTTGTATTATTCTCATTTCTGAATCAAAGTATAACGTGGTATCAAAGCCAAATACCTTACAGAAGTCTAACAATATTACCTTGGTCAACCATACTTATAATCTCATTAAAAAATCAATTTAACTTGACAAGATCTATTTTCTATAAACTGAAGCTAGTTTACTTTAATTATCATTGAATCATAGAACATAGGGCTACAAGGGATTCAAGAGGTTATCTATTCCAGTCTCCTGCCCTGAGAAAGGACAAAGCATATCTAGATCATCCTTGATACCTGTTCTTAAAAGCCTGCAATGACAGGGATTCCCTAAGCTCCCGTGGAAGCCTTTTCCATTACTTTACTATCTTTATAGTTAGAAAGCTTTTCTTAATACCTAACCTAAATCTCCCTTACTGCAAATTAATCCAATTATTTCTTGTTCTACCTTCACTGGACATGGAGAACAACTGATCACTGTCCTCTGCAAGAACACTTAACACATTTGAAGACTGTTACCAGGTGTGTTCCCCCCACCCCAGTTTTCTTTTCTCAAGACTAAGCATGCCCAGTTTTTAATGTTTTCTCATGGGTCAGGTTTTATAAACCTTTTATCATTTTTGTTGCTCTCCTCTGGACTGTCTCCAGTTTGTCCAAATCTTTCTTAAAGCATGGCTTAGAGAACTGAACATAATACTCCATCTGAGAACTCATCTGTGCCAAGTAGAGTGGAACAATTACATACAACTCTCCTGTTAATACATCCCAGGATCATGTTAGTCTTTTTTGCAACTGCATCAAACTGTTCGGTTTCTGATCTACTATACCAACCAGGTCCTTCTCTATAGTACTAACAACTAGCCCATTATTTCTCATTTTGTACTTGAGCATTGAATTTTTTTCTTCCTAAGTGTAGTACTTTTACACTTTGAATTTCATTTTGTCGATTTCAAACCATCTTGCCAATTTCTCCAGATCATTTTGAGTTTCAATATTGCTCTCCAAAGTGCTTGTAATCCCTCCCATCTTGGAGTCATCTGCAAATTTTATAGACATATTCTCCACTCCATTACCCAAGTCATTAATGGAACAGCAACCAATTTATAACTACTCTTTGGGTATGGTCTTTCAATCAATTTTGCACCCACCTTCCATCTGATTGATAAAAATGACAGTAGCAAAGGACCAAGATCCAGCTGACTCTAGACCATATTTCCCTAGTTTGTTTATGAGAATGTCGTATGGGGGCTGTGTCAGAAGTCTTATTAAAATAAAAAAATACCACGTCAACAGCTCATCCCCATCCAGTGGGCCAGTAACTCTGTCAGAGAAAGAAGTTATGTTGGTTTGGCAGGTTTTGTTCTTGACAAATCCATGTTGGTTATTTTTTTTATCGTTCTCTTATCATCTAGGTCAGGGGTGTCAAACGTACGGCCCGCGGGCCGCATACGGTCCGCCAAGGGCTCTTATCCCGACCCCTGCATGGCGCTCCCTGCAAGCTGCTGGTAAAGTGCCTGCAATTTTACTTTTTGCCAGAAGAGGGCGCTCCTCTGCTACAGAAATACATTGGAGGCACGCTCTCTGGTGGCGAAAAGTAAAAACTGCAGGCACCTTTACAGGTAAACTTGCAGATTCCGGGGCTGGGAGCAGGTTTTTTCAGTGGGGTTGGGGGGTCCCAGCTGGGTGCCTTGCATTGAGGCTGTGCATCTAGCTGGGCAGAAATTTTGTTGATATCTGGCCAGGGCCTTTTAAAAGCTGCCGCCCTGCACACACTCAGGCAGCGTCCCAGGGCAGGGGAATGGCCTGGCCAGAGAACTGACTCCAGGGGCTGGATTGAGCCCCTGTGAGCCAGGTAGGTGGGGGGACAGGGCTGGGGAGCCAGCTCCATGGGGCAGGGGGCTGGGGAAGGGGTTGGGAACTGGCACAGGAGCAGTGGGTGGGGACCCGAACGGAGCCCCATGCAGGGAAGGAAACAGGCAGCGCAGCAAAGGGGAGCGTTCAGGGTAGGGGAAAGGGAAGGTGTCAGAGGACCTGTGGGTTTGGGGAAGGGAAAGGGGAGCCCATGCTGTCCCAAGCACAGCAGGGAAAAGGGTCAGGAACTCTACCTGGACACACTTTGGCCCCCGGCTGGCGCTCTGATTTCCAATGTGGCCCGTGACACTAAATGAGTTTGACACCTCTGATCTAGGTGCTACCAACTGGTTGTTTAATACTATGTTGCATTAACTTTCCACGTATCAAAGTTTAGCTGACTGGTCTGTAATTCCCTGGGTCCTCTTTATTCCCCTTTCTCATGATAGGCACCATGTTGGCTCTTCTTCAGTCCTCTGGGGCTTCATCTATTCTCCAGGAGTTCTGAAAGATGATCTCTAATTGTTCCAAGATTAAATAACCTAGGATAAAGTTCATCAGGTCCAGCTGACTTAACATATCTGAATATTCTTTAATTTAGTCTTTCCTTATTTTGGCTTGCATTCCTTCGCCCTTATTTTTCACATATATTCCCTTAAGTATATGGTCACATTTTATCTTTTTGGTGAAGACTGAAGTAAAATAGCATTAAATACTTCAGCTTTCTTGATGTTACCTATTATTAGCTCTCTTTCCCCACTAAACAGAGGACCTACACTTTCATTCATCTTTCTTTTGGTCCTAAATATATTTATAGAACATCTTCTTATTGTCTTATATCCCTTGCTATGTGTAACTAACTTTGTGCCTTAGCCTCTAGATTTTCTCCCTACATGAGTCTTTCATACTCACCTTTAACAATGTTTTCACTTTTTCTATGATCCCTTTCTGATTTTTAGGTCTTTAAAAAGCTCCTGATGGAGCCATATTGACTTTTTGCTATTCTTCCTATCTTTCCTTTGCATTGAGATAGTTTGCTATCTAACAGTGTCTCTTTGAAAAACCGCCAACTTTTCTGAACTCCTTTTCCCCTTATATTTTCCTCCTATGCGACCAACCCTACAAGTTCTTTGAGTTTGTTCAAAGTCTGCTATTTTGAAGTTCATTTGTCCTTATTCTGTCGCACTCACTCCTTTCTTTCCTTAGAATCATAAATTCTATCATTTCATGATCTTTCACCCAAATTGCTTTTGACCTTCAGATTCACAATCAATTCCTCCCTAGTGTCCCAATCAAGTCTAAAATGACTGTGTCACTCTTTATTTCCTTTACCTGCTGAAACAGAATATTGTCTCCATTAACTTGCTGGACATTTTGTGTTTTACCATATGACATCTGTATTTTAAAAACTCCCATTACCGCCAGGCACTGTGCTTTGGATATTTCTGTTATTTGTTCTCGAAATGCCTCATCCACCTTGTGTTCCTGATTTGGTGATCTACAGTAGACTTAGACACAATGTCAATCCTATTTTTCTCCCTTTTCAGTGGCTCTGCCTCTCACTTCCCTCTGCACCTCAGAAGAAATGTATATTGTCTTGATATACAGTGCAACAGCTCCTCCCCTTTTCCCTGTCTGTCCTTCCCAAGCAATTTAAGCTCCACGATGCCAGCGTTCCTGTCCTGAGATTTAGCCCACCAGGTTTCACTGTCTGAAGCCTATCATTTCATAATTTAGCTTATGCATTAATACTTCTACTTCATCCTATTTGTTCCCCATACTTCTTGCATTTACGAAGAGACATCTAAGATGTTGACAGCGGTGTACCAGAGGGGGGATGGAGGAGGAGCCAAGCCCCTTTGTGCCAAACTGCAGGGGGGTGCTGGCCCAGCACCTCCTCCCACCCCAAGGCCAGTGTGTGTGTGGGGGGGGAGTAGAATTGGGTGGGCTGGAGACACAGGTAAGTGCAGGGGGGAAGGAGGGGATCAGTGTGGAGGCCAGGCCAGTCAGACCTTCACAATGTGTGTGTGGGGGGACACAGGACAGGGGTGGCCTTCCTACCTATGTGTTGAGAAGGGCCAGCCCAGCCCCCTCCCCAGGTGGGGAGGAGGCTGCCCCATGGCATCCAAGACATTGAGTTGTGGGGCTGGAGTGGCAGGTAAGTGCTGGGGGGCGGGTACTGCCTGCCCCATCCTGGCCTTTCTGGGGATGAAGGACACAGGAGGTGAAGAGGGGCACTGCCCACACGGGTCATGAAATGCTGGCACCCGGCCCCGCAGCTGGGGGGTGAGGCTGCCCCGTTGGAGCCAGCACTGGACTGCAGGGAGAGGTGGTCAGCATGCACTGTTGGATCACACTACTTAGGTGCTAGGACTGGCCAGGGAGATTTAAACATGGACCAGTCTTGCTGTGCCCCCTCACCAAAAGGAGGATGGGGTGCACTCACCTCACAACATGATCCTTTCATTCTTTATCAACCTAGTCCTTTATCAGCAATTCCATTAATTTGCCAAGGAGTGACTTTCATCAGGTGTGCTCTTAGAGAGCATGTTTCTTCCTAGGGAAGTCATGGAATCTCCTTCACTAGAGGTTTTCAGAAGGAAAACCATCTGTCTTGGTCCCTTCTAACCCTGTGGTTCTATGAGTCTGTGTTCCAATGGTAAAAGCAGCCTATGTCCACTCTGCAATTGTGTGAAGTAAATAGATGTGTACAGCGTGTTTTGGAGCAGTTAGACAAAAACTGATATTTACGTACACTAGGATCTGATCTGGAAGACACCTGAAAGCTCTCTAATCACAGGGGAGATGTTTTAAGGAGATGTAACCCTTCCCCACACTCTTAGGCTATGTCTACACTAGAAAAAATTAGGTCGACTTTGTTAAGTTGACTTAATAAGGTCGACTTTAAGTTGACTTAAAGCCGACCATATTAAATCAACTTAACAAACTGGACTAAGTCGACTTAAAGTTAAGTCGACTTAGTCCACTTTCTTAAGTCGACCTAACCACCCTTAAGTCTACTTAATAAAGTCAACTTAAGGGTTACTCCACATCCACACCATCCTTAAGTCGACTTAAGGAGTCGACTTAAGGAATTTCTTAAGTTGACTTAATGAAAGTCTGGTGTGGACAGGGAGTAATTTAGGTCGACTTATGGGTTCTTAAGTTGACCTAAATTGCCAGTGTAGACATAGCCTTAGTGCCTCCAGAGTGCTAGATTCTGATCAGTATTTGCTCTGTTCCAAGGAGTGGAGCATGAGACTGCATGAAAACCGAGCTCTTTGGGAGTACGCCCAGGAAATCCCGATGTGCTCAGAGAGGGCAAGTTAATTGCTAGCTGAGAAAATGTTAATGATCTAGAGAAGAAATTTTAATTGGCCATAACTCAAAGGAACTGGGTTTTCCTTGGCAGGCAGCTCCTTTCTAGGTGTGCTCTAAAGACAGGAAACACTCAGCCATCAGCCATGTGCCCTTAATATACACAGTCATCTGTGCTTTGGTGAGCAAACTGAGAGGAACCTTATTCCCAGGTACACTTTTAGTTTCTAAAAACATGGTCCAACCAGACCCAGACCCATCAAACCCTCCCTTCCACCCATCTGTGGCAACACAGGAGGTTTATTCTAGCCACACTGTGATAGGAACTCAAAAAGGCTGCACGGCCCAGCTCTAAGCAGAGGAACAGCGTGTCTCAATGACTGAGAGTTGCAAAGCACAGGAGGCGGGGAGCGCCACATTTCATACCTGCAGAACTGGGAGCTTATTGCCATTTTGGGAGCTCTGCAGCAAAGCAGCCTTTCAGCTTTTCCATAAGCTAGATCAGGCAACGAGAGGCCCAGTATCTGTGGCCTTATGGAGCTTGAAAGGTGGCAGAAATATTGTTCTTAATCAGACCTTTCCTGGTCCCAAAGATTACCGAAATTAATATTAGCTCATTTGGATCAAGAATTAGAAAAGAAAGAAAAAGAGCCAAATTCTTTTCAATTAAACAGATGCAACTGAGCTGAATCTATGTAGTGCCACTCCTACAACTTAGAGCAGAACACAGCCCAGGAATTAACACATGCAAAGACAAAACTCAGTCCTACTGGAAATCAATGATAAAATTCTCATTGACTTTAGTGGGACCAGATTTGAGTTAGAATGAGCAGCAATATAACAACAGGTCAATGGCCCTCCTAGAGCGTATATTATTGATTCATACAATGATGGATCAGAGAAACTCCAAATGAAGTCAATGGAAGCTGTGCCTGACTAAGGAGTTCATGAATGTTTGCCCCGTTAAGTCATGGATACTGCACCTGTCCCAGTTGGACATCTGGCTCTGGCTGGCTTCCATCAGTAAAATATCATCAATCTCATCCTCAATGCGGAACGGATGCTGAGAAACTGGTTCATCTTCAGGGCAGGAGTATGGGCTCATATAAGGATGCTGCAAACCCATCTCTGCCGTTAATCGATCCCTGGGGTTAAACGTCAAGATCTTCTCCAGAAAATCAATAGCTGTGTACCGCAGAAAAACAGGCTTGTTAATTCCCCAAAACAGATAAACAGGCTCCTGAATCCACCTTGACACTTCTGTTTGATGTGAATTGTCATTAAACTAAGAAAGGAGTTAAAGGTTAAGTCCTATGTACATCTAATACTGAGGCATATTTGTTCCTGATGCATCTATATCAGTCTTATCCTTATAGGGAGTTATGTGCATGCGTTGAAATTGTACTGTACCTTTCAGTTCAGAATTCATTTAACAAAACGGAGGGTATGGCAGAGAGAGAGATCTACATCTCTGTGAGAATTTTAGAGCCAAGGCTTTGATCCAGCAGGCAGATCCTTGTATCTGAGCACAGATCCAATTTAAAGAAAAGAGCCTAAAATGTTATTGTGGCACACGAAGGTCCCAGTCGAACTCACACGGAAATCAATGGGACTTTTTTCATTTACTTTTTGGGTAGCTGGATTAAGCCCATGTCAAGGTTCTTTAATTCAGTAAGTGCTGCTGAATTTGGACATGTGACCAAGGTTTGAGACCCTGCTTTCAAATCCATTTTATGGGCTCACCTCATAGCTGTAAACAGGGACACCTGTAAACTGACTAACATTTTTATATGCATCGGAGGTGGAATTAAATGAAAAGTGCTATTTCTGAAGTGCCTCGCATGATCCAGGCTATGAAATAATTCTGCCCATTATCACTTAAAGAATCCTACATGCATAAAATTTATTTCAGAAAGTATAGCACAGTGTGAACCCTTTATATCTACATAAAGACGTGATGTAATTGCTACACTGCAATTAAAGTGCATATGAAATACAACCTAAACATCCTCGAGGCGTGGTTTTGTTTTTTGGGTGTTTGTTTTGCAGAGTATATGTGAAAGCTTCCAACTCCTGTTGTTCAAGACATTTGGTGTAATGGGAGGACCCTCAGGCTGTGGCTTTACACTTAAATAATAAACATAGATATGTGCATTATTTTCTTTGTCAGATAATGTTTTTATTCCTAAATCCAGGAAATCTTAATTTATTGTACCTTTAATAATACTGGTAAATATACCAATTCGTCTGGAATTGATCTGGGGGCGTTTTGTGTGCTCACAAGAAACGTTAATTACAAAAGGGAAGGGAACGTTGATACCTTCGGTACCAGTGTGGAAATACCCGGCTGTCTCACTGGATGATTTCACTGTCTGCATTAATTAATGATGAAGGACTCAATAGCCTTAGAAGGTCACTGGCTTGCAACAAGGATCATGGTGAAACAATTCACTCAGAGTTCGAGTCATTTAGGCAAGAAAGCTTCAATAAATCAGGTAAGCGCGGCAAGTGACATTTCTTCCCACAAATAATGAGAGAGAATAAAGCCCTTCAATAGTTAATGCCTGGACCTGACCTAAATTTGAGATAATGAAGGCTGAGGGGTATCACTGTTGACAGGGCCATCCTTGGGGGCGGAGGGGGAGGCGAACGGGATGACTGCCCAAACCCTGAAGTTTGGCACTGCCTCCAGCAGCAAATTGGCCCAAGGCAGGGACAGGAGCGTGGCGCCCAGCCAGCCGGTCCTCCCCAGTGTGTGGAAGCTAGCCCGCCCCCAGGTCCTGCAGAGCAGGTTCCTGCCTTGGGGTGGGGTGGGGGATGCAAATGTGACTTGGTCCCCCAGGTGCCAGACAGCCTGGGTACACCACTGCAGCCCACCTCGCCCCCCCAGCACTGGGAGTGGGGCAGGGGCCCCCACAGGCCGATTGGCCCTGCCCCGCGCCCCCAGGGAGGGCGCTGACTTTTGATAAGCACCAGTAATGGCTACTCTAATTAAGATTCACATTGATCTACATGCGTTTGTCTCTGTTTTGACTCTTTACCTATATAAAAACAATTTTTTCCTTGTAGATTTTGTGACTGGGACACCAGCCCCGTATTCAGAGCAAAGAGGAGACAGAAAGTCCACTGCCACATGGTAACACCAGCAGGCTTGGCCAATCATGGATTTCCAATAAGGGCCTAGAGAGTTTCCTTCTTTTTCACAAAACAAGGGACCAGCACAAATATAAACACAGAGCCATGATTGGTATTTGGAAGCACAGAGGCAGCCTGGGCATCTGCTGAGGCGCCTGAAGCTGTCCTGCCATGTCTCACCATTTAAAGAGCTGCTGGGGGTACCGGTGAAATGTTCAAACCCTGGGTCCAAAGGCCAGCTGCTTGCAGCACACACGCACAGAGAGAGAAGTTGTTTTTAGCTGCCCTGAAACCACAGACGGGAATGATTGTGCTGGAAGAGACTGAAGGGCTACCAGACCTTCCAGGCTGGGAAGTCTTGAAGGTAAATACTCCCCTGATCAGATCCCACAAAGAAACCAGCCATGGGTTTGGAAAAAGTCCTGCCTTGGGGTTCTGTAAAAGGGTCTCAGGTATCATGGAGGAAATGAATTCTTCTCTTACTGTGCACAAATGTCTTTGTCCAAGAAGAAGGCAAACAAGAAAATTATCCCAGCTTTGGGATAAATTCTGGGTCAATACATTAATAATAAATCCAGAACCGACACATGAATGTAGCCAAAACAGTGTTTACCAGCCTCTACCAAGGGCAACGTGACATATTTTGTCAGCGTTACACCTATACAAAGCCAGGTGTCCACTCTTACTGGCTGCCTTCTGGCAAAGCTATTCAGGGAAAACTTGGCTGTTAGGACCAAACAGACATTCCCGTTCCACCAGCAGGGGTGGGGCGGAAAAAAAGTGATCTGAGCTGAGGCATAATGGAAAGATGGGAGAGTGCTAGTTTTGTGACATGATCCCGGGACTCTGGGAAATCCAAGTGTGCTCCACATGGAGGGGGAGAACTGTGTGCTGATACAAGCCAGCCACTCTCCTCAACCCGTAGCAATTCCCCAGCATAACACTGGTTCAGGTGGCATTAACTTACGACATTTTCCCATGTCCTGATGTGATTCATTCCTTATGATGGGGCTGGGAGTCTAGGACCTGGGGAGACACCACAGGAGTCTTGCTGCCAAAGGTTTGGGAGGGGCAAGAAGTGTCATAGAGGGAATACTTCATGGAGAGAGCATGTCCTGAGCAGCTCTCCTGCGGTGCTGTTTATGGGCTTGGGGGATGGCTCCTCTTGTATAGCCCACTGGTCTTAAAATCGGGAGGATTAGAGAAGCCCAATCAAAGTGTGATTTTAAGCTACGGTACCTTCGCTGTTCACTTCTGGGAGCAGCTTGCATAAAGGTTTTTTCACTTCCCAGGTGCTGTTGACAAATGTTGGCATCACTCTGAGCAGCTCCTCTTTGTCCTCTTCATGGACCACAGGGATCGTCTCCAGAATGAGCTGCATCTGTTCCAACTCATGACTCCCTAGACAAGCAAACAATGGGCTTTCAGTGCTAGTAAGATTTCTTTTTGCGTTACTGGCTGCTTCTATGTTATTGTCATTTTGGTTTGGACCTTTTTTTTCCCCAGACAGAGGCCTTTCTCTGCTTCTTTTTTTAATCTTCAGAAAACCAAGAATATAAAGTCATGATTTCCTTGGGTTTCTCCCCTTAAAACTCTCCTTGTAGGACCAGGATGTGGGATGAGAGCTTCCTGAGACCTTAGGGCTAGCCTTCACAGCAAAGTTACCACCGTCAAATCAACCTTCCTGATCGAGTGATTGGGTCTGTGAAGACCCCCTCAGTTGATTAAGAAGTCGATTCCCCGAAGACCACCCTGGTAAGTAAAACAGCACTAAGTCGAAGGGAGACTCCTCCCTTTTAGTCACCATGTGGATATCGGAGGGGAGATACGCAAGTTATTTTAGGTAATTTGCATATCTCCCTTTGACTGCGGCTGGAAACGGCAGGCAGTGCAGACCTGTCCTGAGTTAAAGGGACTGGGGTGTTGAATCGTTAACTAAAGCTTCCCCCCCCAACTGCTTGTTTTTATTAACTCAAATACCTTCCCACCAGTTCTAATCAACCATACTAAATATCCCCTTTCCAGTCAATTGCGGAGGTTTCACTTCCTTGACACTTATGATGTTGTTAATGTCAACCAAACAGGAAGTTTCAGTCTGATGGCCCAGATTGGAAGGACACAGAGATGGAATTTCTCCCTTAGAGATGGGGGCTCTCTCAGGGACTGGCTCCTTTTAGAAGCGCTACAACCACTAAACAAAACGAGAGTCATCAGACTTGGCTTTGGCTCCTCCTTCTTGTTCTTGAAAGGGATGGGCCCATGAAGCAGGCCAGGGCTATTCTGGAAAAGTTGCCAGCTTACCTAAACCAGTCCTTTTGCTGGTATAGCGTATACTGGAAATAAGTACACCAATAAAAGCATGTGATGCAGACATAACTGTGCTACACTACGGCTTTTAGATGACACAGAAACATCACCAAATAATCACACCCCTAATCACACTGCTGTGCCAGGAGAAGTTACAAGCATGATCTGGCCCTACTCAGACCTCTAGAAAAGGCAGCAATATAAGCTGTGGGGTTTCACACTGGAAAACCTCAGGAACCAACTGTGT
>ML685782.1:4219409-4229708 GCA_007922175.1 Pelusios castaneus
GATGCAGGTCCGGACCTGGGGAACAGAGTTGAGTTGTTTGGAAGAACTCCAGATTTAAAGCCTCAGTTTTGGAGATTGGGGGATAGGAAATGGGTCCTTGATTAGAAATACGTATACAGCTGGTGTGGATTTACCCTTCAATTTACAAACATAGGCAAGGCCGCTCACTGCACGGATAGGACAACAGGCGAGATGCTTCCACATGGTACCTGGTCCCAGCTGATGTCTCTGTGGTTTCCCAAGTGTAGGGAATGTGCCCTGGTGGCTCAGTACCCCGAAGAGTATTGGGAGTGCCTGGGCTAAGAGAGCGGTTCCTCTTCAAAGCTCCCACAGTGATTCAGCTATGAAATCAGGTGGGAAAAGAAATGAAGCTGTGCTGATATTTGCACACTGGAATCTGTATTTAGAGCAGAGCTCTCTAATCCCTAATAGAAACTAAAGGGGGAAGGATGGGGGCCCGGTCCACAAAGGGCCTTTGCTGCCCCATTTGACGTAACCCAGGAGCCTTGCTGTGTCTGATTTGGCTGCATCACAGAATTTTGCTAATTAAACATCCTCCTGGCCTTATTTTAAATTCTCATTCAAATGAACAAACTCACTCCTGACACACTCCATTATCCTGTGGCTTCGTTGGGTTGCCAGTTCACAGGCGGGTCACGCTCAGAAACCAGCCATGAGAACGCTCAGTGAACCCATAGCTCTGCCTGAACTCCCGGCTGTCTTTTCCAGCAATCATTCCAACAGCTAGGTATTAAGGAAAGCTCTTAGCATTTGCAGCCTGGGCTTTTTGCCAATGTGTTGGCTTCACATGGGCTTTTTTCAGGTCAGTGTTTTCCGAGGTACTTAAATGTCACAGCCTATGATTATTTATTTGTATAGCAGGAGCACTCAAGGGCTGCATCATACCAGGCACTAAGGTTAGTCTCCTAAATCCATACTTAGGAACCCAAATAAAAGTGGCCTGAGTTCCAAAGGTGCTGAGCCCCTCTAGGCTCATTGCACTCAGCGGGATTTCGGGGGGGCTCCGAAAGACAGGCCTCTTATCTAAAGAGATATACTGGACAAATCACTCCTCCCACCAGAGAACAATTTGTGCTGTTTAACAGGACATAGCTAGACTACATGATAGTTCAGAGTGAGTAATGAAGAATAAACTGCACTCAACTGTAATTGCGGATGTCTCCAGGAGGCTGTTACTTTGCACTAACCACCAGCAGGTTTTGGGGTAAGGTCAGGCCAACACTCCTTACAAAAAGTGCTACGGAATCTTTAACGATCCTCTAAAATATTTGGGTTACAGTCTGAAGAATGTCTGGGTTTACTTCCAGGTGGAAGGAAATAGCTGGAGTCTTTAATGGCAGAATAAAGCCTGGCAATTCTCTTTCTGCGATCCCAGGTGGGAGCATTATCTGAAATGACTAGCTCACTTCAGACATGGTTTCTGTGGCACTTAGGATATTATATCACATTGGTTTTTTGTGTTTCACTTCTCTGTTGTATACATTTGTCATCTCTTGTGTTGTGCTTAGCATGTAAGTTCCTCTGAGCAGAGACTGTCCTTTTTGTTCTGTATTTGTACAGCACCTAGCACAATGGTTTATGATCAGTGTTCCCTAGATGCCACCATAATACAAATAATATTTAATAGGCTGATAGGGAAAACATTTCAGTCACTCTAAAATCACATTTGCTTGTCTGACGTTCATGCTCCCTTTCTGTTCATTTCTCAGAAACATTCTACCCAGCAGGGTTTTCCTCATGCATGAATGTTTGTGAAAGTGAATTCTGGAGGCCACAAATACTCATACACCTCAAAGTGATTTTTGAATGCATCAGCATTTGCTCTAGAAATATTGTGCATTTATCTGAGCAGGGGTCAGAAACACCATCCTGTGACTTATCTGACGGTTCACAGTGAGGCAACACAGCTGGAACAACAAATAGCTGCAAACCAGAGAGAACTGAATAGTTTTCAAACAATCAGTCTTGTTTAAAAATAACCCATCAAATAAACAAATTCTGCAGAACCATGATGGGCTCATGATATTCTGTGCCTAGAAAAAGAGGTTGAGTTTTTCAAATAAGTCCTCATGACAAATTATCTGGCTCTAGAGACTAATATTCAGATCTGGTTCCACCATTCCTTCCCCGCTGAGCTCAACAATCTCATTTTTCCAACAACAGTCTATCTAGCTGCTTAAGAGCAAAGTAAAGGGCAGCTATGTTGAGAAACTAACGCTTGGAGACTGTATGAAAATTTGTTCTTGAAGCAGGCACAGACGTGCATAAAAAAAGATTGATACAATGAGAATTTCTATGAAGGAAACAAACATATTTTAAAAATGGGCAGCCAGCACAGGCAAGGGTTAGCACTACCAAGGGAAGATACTTATCAGTACAAGCAGTTTTCTGATGTTCACCATGGGTAAAATGTACTCCAGTGGAAAGAGGGCTGGAATGAGACCTAGCACCATTTAAGCCCCAATTAAATTCTTGATGTGGTACCTGAGTGGCTTATTTGTATGTAAGGCACAGGAGCTTTTCTTGATTCTCTGCCCTAGGATTTTCCAGATGGGTAGCCGTGTTAGGCTGCATACAGCAAAAAACAACGAGAGTCCTGTGGCACCTTAGACTAACAGATTTTCTTCAGCATAAGCTTTCGAGGGCTATAACCCACTTCATCAGATGCAACTGACGAAGTGGGTTATAGCCCATGAAAGCTTATGCCAAAGCAAATCTGTTAGTCTATAAGGTGCCACAGGACTCTCGTTTTTTTCTGCACTAGGATGAATTTCACATTGAAATGAAATTTGCTACAGTCTTAACTTTACTTTGCACTGGGACCGCATTACTGAAGTCACTCACCTACTCATGGTGCATAAAGTTAAGGACATGCAAAGCTTTGCAGGTTTGGGACCTAAATTAAATGGTTGCCATACATCCACAGAACTGTCACAGATACCTCTTTTAATACTGGTAAGTGTCTCCATTGCTAACAACCCGAAGATTTAACAAATGATGTATTTGTCTAGATGTTACTAAATTGCCATTCAGAGGTGACTATCAATTAGTAGCAAGAAATAAGTGGTGGATGGGTTCATTGTGTCATCAGATCTTAATAATGCAAGGCTGGGGGGGGGGCAGGGGTGAGGTCGACATTTTAAATAATGATAGTTTTCACTTTTTCATCTGTACATGCAAGCAGCACTACTTAAATACTGAGTTGCGCTATCAGCCGCCTGTCTGCCTGAATCTCTGATTATAAACATCCTGCTACTAGTGCAAAGCCTATTGGCCAAGACCAGCTGGATGTCTGTAATTGATGAACAAAAGAAGATTTTTGTTCCTTGAGGATTAAATGATTTTTTTTTTCAATCTGCTTTTCCAGTAAAGAGCAGGCTGCAGCGCTATGGCAAGAGGAATGAGCACTTATCTGTGAAATATTTACAGGACAGCAGTTCTGACTATTTTGCTAATGATGGCCAAGTTAGATCAGAGCGAATTAACCAAGAATGTGGCTACTGCACGAGAGTTTGTTGTAATCTCATCACTGTTGTTCTAAATTATTAACATAGCTATCGAAGTCAAACTCTCGTCCGCTTTTATTATTTAATAGCTGAAATTATCTGCCTTTATTAACCATGGATAAGAGACAGAGACATCATTTACAGGGAGTGACTGCCTCTCTGATTCGGGATATAAGGAATCCATGACAACAGACACCAAAATCTCCAGCTGAGTTACTGAATTGCGGCATCAGTGAGAAAAACGAAGCTCCAAAGCAAACTCGCCTCTTCCACTTCAGTCACAAGAGAAAGTCCATCACCAGCTAGAGCGGTACCACTCTTAGACCCTGAGACCATCAGTCACTAGAGGGAAACATAGGGTCAGATCCTGCTTTCAGATTCCCTGTGTAAATCCAGAGACACTCCACTGAGTTCCACTTCAAGCCAGTGAAATCACTGCAGCTTTACAGTGGTGTAAATCAGATCAGATTCTGGCCCACTGCCACAAACACTTAAACATGCTGGAGAGTCCCTCTGAGAGACAGCACTGCACGCATGTGACGTCTACCCCTTCTGTGAGTGCTTAGGGACATAGGAGACAGGGCCTGGCAGAATTACAATCACTGAGCTGAGGGGAGAGTAATGACTTTTCTGGGCCTTCTTTGCTGGGGGGGCACACACAGCGTCAAAGGGGTAGGGAAGGCTAGTGGAGAGATGGGACCACATCTCATCCCCCAGGAATCAGCAGGTGCAGTGGGAATGGCATGCAGGTGGGAGGATACGCTGTGCCCTAGAAATAGGTATGGCAGCAGGTGTACTACCTCTGTGCTGGGGAGTTCAAGGAGATCCTTTGTCTCCCCATTGGTCAATGCGTCCTATGGCTTTCCCTAGCACCATGTATTGGCAGGACCTAGCCTTTCCCCCAGAGTGACAGTGAGTTTAAATGGACATCCCAAAAGTCAGCGATTACGTTAATGTTGACGGGCATCACCCCCCCACTACACACCACCCGTAGGTATTTCAGATTTGGGAGAGCAGAAGAAAAAGGACCAGTTTCATTTAAAGGACAGAGGAGCCTATTCTGAGTACCTCCTGCAGTGTTCAACTATAATGGTACTGCTGCCCCAATTTCTATCCAGATGCAAATGAATACTTTCTCCTGCAGAAGAGCAAAGCTTTGCTCATTTAGAGTTTTGCACAGTGGCTCCAGGGGAAGCTAAAGGAGAACCACAGGCAACAAGTTGTTTGCTCAGTCCCAAAGTGGGAAGCAAATTACGAGTCATTAAAAATCAAAAAGACTTAATGGTTATTCTTATTTCACCGCAGATTCAGGCACTGGTTGCTGAATGTGTCCAACATGGCAGAAAGGCGTATATCCAGCTACACAAAAGCCGCAAACTGGAATTGGAAATAACTATTGCTTTGAGGGAGCCCGCTTTACCCATTTAACCTGTATTTATACCACTGGTATGGGGATTGCGAGTGCATTAATTTTTGAAAGGCAAGACACAGACTAAAGACTATGTAAATGCTCTTGTTTGTCTAGAGATTTAGGAGTTGAGCGTCATGCCGTATGTCTTAGGAAAGGTGATTTCCCCTTAGATTTGCAGTCAGGTGATCTAGATTTGGACTTCAGTCTCAGGATAATTAAACTTTTCACACAGATCGCTGCACTATGCTATAAATGAGAGAAATATGATGGGGAAATCCCACGTTGGCAGTGTTGTTGAAGCAGGTTGGTTCCAGGCTATTAGAGAGACAAGACAGATAAGATAATATCTGTTACTGGACCAGCTTCTGTTGGTGAAAGAGACAAGAGTTTCTAGCTTGAAAGCTTGTTCCTCTTGCCAACAGAAGCTGCTCCAATAACAGATATTATCTCATCCACCTTGTCTCTCTAGTACCCTGGGGTAAACACAGCTACCACATGCATACAACCATAGGGTAACACAATCAGCCAATGTGACATCCATGAATAGTTGTAGAACAAGCATCCTGAAACTGTCCAAACCAGCATTAAAAGCCATCACGGAGCTATCTTATACTTCCCAATCGCTGAGATAGCCAATTAAAACCTGTCTGCTGCAAATTTCTGTGACATCTGGGCTCTTAGCTTTAGTATTTATAAATATGTAAAAACCCAAGGGCTTCACTCTGCAAGGGGCCACGAAAACTGCAGGCCTTCCTGTCCCTGCATTGGGCAGCTACTCTCTTTTACAAAGAGGCATATCGCCTTCACTGAAACCATGAGACTCATCTGCTTCCTTTGAAATCAATGGCAAAATTCCTATCAACTTCCCAGGATCTAGCTTTTTCTGTTCCATTCATTTCAGACCTCAGAAACAGAAGCCGATAAATGTACCTTTGTGAACTAGACTGGGGGGATTGCAGGGAAGGTGTTGATAGGACTAAAGAGGAGAACAGCACGATTAAGGTTAGACTCCAAAAGTTAGGCAGTTTGTTTTCTTTTTCTATGCATACAAGATCTAGTCCTGCTGTCTCTTGAATCAGTGACAGGTTCAGTCCGATAAAACGTTATGGTACGCATCACAAGGTGGCACTGTTACCATAGTCTTTTCAAATCCTTTTTATTTTTAATGTGCAAGCAAGTTTTTAGTCATGGAAGACATGCTGTGTTATTAGTTTTGGGGTATGCAAGTTGATGTGTGGACAGAGCTGTGGAAACAACAGGAGAATTTGCTGCTTGCACTGGGCTCTGGCTGGAGTCTGTTCTGGAGGCAGAGTTGCCCTCTCTGGTTGGGCTGAGGTTCCAAGGGGAAAATATTGCCCTGAATGCACTTTGACCATCTCATTTCAGGGCTGGTGTACATTTGAAAATAAAACAAGCTCCGCTCAACATACACCAGACTAGTCTTCACTGACTTCCCCACCACTAAGAAGCCAACCCCACAAAGCCTGAGAAAGTCTGCTACGATTCAGGGAAGGGGCAACACGGGTTGAAAATGGGGACACTGGTGTAAGGAGAAGGGACAACAATACAATGATATGCTTTCAGGCAGAATTAGAGATGTAAAAATTCATTTAACAATCCGTTTAACAATATGGCTCCCCCTCAGACACCCATTTACTTAGACTCAGCTAGGCAACTCTCGCTTGGTGGGGAGCTGTACTGGGCTCAGCACCTCCTTCCCGCCTCTAAGGGCAACCTTTAAACTAATTAGTAAACGGTAAGACTGCTGCTTACCATTTAAACGGTTAGCCACTTACAACCCTAGTCGGAATTATTTGTATTACGTCAGTGTGTAGGGACACCAACTAAGATCAGGACCCTACTGTACGAAGTCCTGTACAAACAGAGAATAAAAGATAGCCTCTGTCCTGAAGAACTTACAATCTAAATGGAAAAGGGAGACAAAGTGTTCGGACAGAAAAGTGATAGAACAGACAAGCAGAATAAGCAATGGGATGCTAGATCCTTGGTTCTTCTTGTTGTTACCACTTTGTTTCTTTTTTTTTTTTTTTAAATTGGAGGCAGAGATTAGCTGAAAAGAAACTAAGAATGTAAAGGGACATTATGTGGGGTGTTAGAAGAAGAAGGGGAGTACAGAGGACAGATGAATGGAGCCTGAAATAAAGAGAAGACAGGGTGAAGTAGGAGTGAATAGCTAATTATCAGAAGGCAAGGATGACCTTTACTTTATATTAAAATACCACTGAGGTACTACTGGTGAAATTCTATGGCCCAGCTTCTGCGGGAGACCTAACAAGATGATCATAATGGTGTGAACTAAACCCCTTCTGGCCTTAAAATATACAAAACCAATTTAAAAAAAACCAAAACCAAAAGAAAACAAGAAAGAACAAACGTAAGGTCTCCATGAGGGACCGCAAAGGCTTCTGTGCAGACTGCACTGAAATGAGCACAAAATGGCTGCCAGCCTCTGAAGAAAGAGGAAGCCATAAAGGTTTAAAAGTGCCGAAAATAAGCGTAACCAATTATCTCATTAAATAAACCACTTAGCCAATATCTAAAGGATGCACTTCACAATACATATAATTAAGTGAATCCAGAGACTGTAACGCAGAAAAATTACAGTTAGCTTTTACTTGTAAATTCATATACATAAAGGGATAGGTCCAACTGGCCAAATTCAGCCCTAGCACAACTGTATGCAGCTCCATTGACTTCAGTGGAGTTGCACCAAATGACACCAATTCTGATTTTGGCCCTAGTCCTCTGGCCCATAAAGTATGCTGTATTGTTTGATCCTGTGATTAAATCACAGATGCCTCCTCTAGTTCACAGGAGGGAACCAATCCTCACATCCAAAAAATATGTTTGTATCAGCAGAGTGCTAAAACACACTGCACATCCCCTCTGAAGCGCCCCCGCAGCTTTGCTGGGTGGAGCAGCACCAACTCATCTTGACCTAACACACTGCTCTGTCTTTTTAAAGATCATATTTACTGGAAATTTGTTACTCTGGGATGGCTGAGAACGAGCTGAAAATGTGGTAACTTGTTCACGCCTTTGAGTGCAAACCATCCTTCCCACCAAAAATGAACCACACTATTGTTTTAAGCAGCTCACCTTAAGGAGTGGATGGCTTGGGAGTTAGCGGTGCTATTTAGCCGTAGTCTATACTTGCCGAGCTTTTTGGTGGCAGTTGACAGGAGATACGCAAGATACATAAAACACCTTGCATATCTCCCACCGAATTCCTAACTACCCCTTACACATTGCACTCAGCCTACCGGAAACGGCGACTGGTCAACATAGTGCTATTCCAGGTACAGAGCTGGACTTACAGCTTCGGTTCCATGTTTGACTGAGCGCATCTTAACAGACTGCTCAATCGAACACGGAAAACGTAACAACACTGTCAGAAAAGCAGAGTGTTCTAGGGGCTAAAGCAATGGCTGGGGACTTGGGTTCTTTTCTTAGTTCTGCCCCACCTGTAAAATAGGGATAAAGTTACTGACCTCCTTTACAAAGTGCTTTGAGTCCTACTGATGAAAAACTGTGTGTTTGCATTATGGTATGGAATGGTTCATGATATGCTTTTGTGTTTCAAGCATTTTCTTTTTGGGCAGGCTGGAGAGAACAGTCCTGTTTGGCTGTGAATTCTGTTCTCAGAGTAAAAACAACATATCAGATTCTGGTGGTGTTACAGATTACTAAAACTTCAATTTTTCTGAGCTATTTTTGTATCCTTAGTATCCTTTGACCTACCTGTAGCCTTCTCCTTAAATTTACTTCTTTTGCCTCTCACGTTCCTCCTATTTGTCCCTTGCACAGAGAGGCACAGGAGACAAATTTTTAACAACAGCTCTTAAACTAGAGTCTGTTATTCTCCATAATTGAGTGTTACTGTTCATCTAAATTGCTTAAGCAGCCCAGAAGTCTATTGAGCTAATGATATTGATTTGTGCTAAGATCCCCCAGTTAAACTATATAACTGAAGTATGTACAAAAAGAACAATCAACCCAGTCTAATGTAATTATTAGGGGTTTATAATGGTCTCTCTGAGCAATCTTACCATTGTCCCTTATGGTCTATTTACTGGGGACTCAAGACTTTCGGAAACATGCTATATAAGCTACAAGTGACAAGGGTCAGTCATAAAAACAAGAGTCCTGTGGCACTTTTAAAGACCAACAAATTTATTTATCACATGAGCTTTCGTGGGAGAAAATCCCAGTTCATCAGACGCTTTGAAGATCACGTACTGTGTTTATGCAGCAGAAATGAAGACACCAACTTGAGTTATGTGGCCGACTTCTTAAATCCTCCCTGCACACCACACTAAGCCGACCGGAAATGGCACCTGGTCGGCGTAGTGTAAGTGTGGTTACGGAGCTGGTGATCCAGCTCTGGTTCGGTTATCAATTGAGCGCGTCTACATAGACACCTCAATCGAAAACCGAAGATCGTGGCTGATGGAGGCAACTTTGTCCGTCAGTATAGACTTGCCCTGAGAGTTGTGTGTCTGTGTAGAGGGGATCCTTCTCCTGAAGTGGTCCTTAAGCACCGGGCACAAAGGCCTGATAGGTGGGATTTCTGTGCCATACCTTGGCTCCGTAATAAGGGGAACAGAGAGCGATCTCATCCACAGCAACAGAAACCTTTTTAGAACGGCAGAAACTGAAGGTCTGCAAGAGCTAGTGGTATTAGGGTGCCTGGTCCACCCTGTTGTCAGGGCAGCATTACATATACACCCCCTCCACACACACTGAAGTGTTTTGCCAGGTTTGACTGAATCAGACAATTAGATTTTCCTCAATCTCTCCTTCCCATACCCCAGGGCTGTCTCAGGCCTGGTCTGCCACACCGCTATTGTGCCAGTATAACTATGTTGAGTAAGAGTGTAATTTTTTTACTCAGAATAGTTACACCAGTACAACACCTAGTAAAAAGGTGCTAGATGCTGCTGTAGCTTCTTCTTCTTCCCATTCAAGAATAGGTATGCTGGTAAGCGCACTTACACTGATATATCTGTATCCATGCTAGGGGCTTATACTTCATTAACTAGCCTCATACAATTAACATGGTGTAATTTGTGTGTGAGGACACAGCCACAGTGGAGAAACTTTTCTCCTTACATAGCCTAAGTTAATTTTTTAAGCTGTCATTCGATTCCCACTAGCTAGTAGAAAACCCTTATAGACGGATTAAAATTCCAAAGGGGTAGCCGTGTTAGTCTATTGTAGAAAGACAACAGAGTCCTGTGGCACTTTTAAAGACTAACAGATTTATTTATCGCATGAGCTTTCGTGGGAGAAAATCCCACTTCGTCAGACGCTTTGAAGATAGGAAAGTTACAGAGTGGG
>ML685782.1:4234708-4266672 GCA_007922175.1 Pelusios castaneus
AAAAAAAAACTTGGCCATTTCCAACCTCTTCTAAATCTGATCCACTTACACCTCAGCCTCACACCTGAGTCTTTCTTGCTGTTTTCCTTAATCAGCAAGCACTTGTTTTAGGCTGAACACACGTATACTGAAGTTGGTGTGCAGAAACAAATCCCTCACCAGTATGAGGACAGTAAATGCCACCGCCTGGAAGAAAGCAAACCTCCATTCCCAACTTCCAATGTGCTCACTAGTAGCTTGGATTTGCTTCTAGGCCGCTTAGAACAATTTCAGAGTCGTTTTCCAATCACACTCTTATGTTTTGCACAGCGCCTCAGTAACGACCCTCGCTTTTGCTACGTTTTTATTGTTTTGTTTTTATTTCATGCTTTTTTAAATTATTATTTGCTGATGTAACATGTCAAACTCACAAACAGCTAGGGCAAAGCTGTGAGAGGCAACCAAAATCATGGGTGCAAAATTTGGGGAATGTTTAATTGTCTGTGCAAAAGCCTCCATTGATTCATGCCTTGTAAGTGCCCTTTTTATGCATTTCCAGAAGCGTGGCCCCTCTGGGAGTAGTGGTCACCTCCATGATGTGCAGCAAGAAAAAATCATGTCCATTTTTTATCTTGCCTTCCACTATAGTTGACACATCAGGCCTATTTCTGAGTTTTCACAGGTATTAATTGGAGATATGGAGGAACAGCAACATGAATGCAGAATCAGACTTCATTTTTGCTGGACACTAAAGTGTATTTTCCCAGTGAGCAGTAGGACTTAAAATTTTAGGCCCGAATCCTGCAAAGGCTCATGCACGTTTTACACAAAGGCAGTTCTGCGCTTCACTTAAATGGAAATACTCACAGTGCACAAGGTTAAGCATGTATATAAGTCTCTGCAGGACTGAATCTAAGACATTTTATAGAAGATAGTTTTTAGAGGTTGGGCTTTTTACAGCTGGCTTTCAAGAATATTGTAGGGCCGGAAGGAATTTTCCCACAGGGCAGATTGGCAAAGGCTCGGGCGGGAGGGGGGGGGGTTATCTTCCTCCGTAACATGGGGGATGGCTCACTTGATGGTGGATTCTCTGCACCTTAAAATCTTTAAACCATGATTTGAGGGCTTTAATAACTCAGTCGTAGGTTAGTGGTTTATTACAGGAGTGGGTGGGTGAAGTTCTGGGACCTGCGTTGTGCAGAAGGTCAGGCTAGATGATCATAGTGGTCCCTTCTGATCTTAAGAGTCCCTGAGTGAACCATCAGGGCCGGCTGGGGGTGAGGCTGCCTCATCAGAGTCAGCATGGGGCTGCAGAGTTGCAGGGGGAGAGGCGGGCACCACGCACAGGGTAAGTGCAGGTGGGGGGTCAGCAGAGCCAAGGCTGCATTTGCACCCTGCAAGCCTCCCACCAACAGATACAGACTCTTCTCCCCAGGGCAGGCAGGTGCCAGGCAGAGGGGATGCAAATGTAGGCTTGGCCCCTAGGTACTGGAGACCCTCCGTATGCCACTGCTGAATGGAAATGAAGACTGTCAATTATCTTTTCATGCATCCAACCGATCTGCAGAAGGGACATTTGCACTGAAGCGATTGCACCAGAGACCACTCTAATTCTGCACCAGTATAAAATGGAGTGTGGGCAGGGGCACCTTACTCTGGTCAGAGGGGTTATCTTTAGCACTAGGACACTTGTGGCTGTGCTGTTCCTGACTGCAAAGAGAGAGGGATTCAGTTAAACAGCTAACCTTTCACAACAGCTCAGCGTCCACTTGCGGCGTAGAAAGGGGGCAGGGAGGAAGTAGCCAACAGGAATTAGAAACTTACCAGCAAACAGCATCCTTCCCGTGAGCATTTCCGCCAAGATGCACCCTGCTGCCCACATGTCAATGGCTTTGGTGTAGTTGTTAGGTGAGAGGAGTAGGCGCGGTGACCGATACCATTTTGTTACTAAGCCTTCAGAAAGGTAACCCTGAAAGATTAAAAAAAATGTGTCTATATGAATAACTTCGGAAAACACTTCACCCATCCCTGCCTTTTGCTGTGTAATCACTGGGTGAAGGGATGAGTTTAGTGCTCGTAATCCCATCTTGGAAAGGTTTTGCGTTAATTCGTCCCCATTATATTGGGAAGAAGCAGGCAGCATTTTTTTTTCTTTCAAAATGTCGTGAAAAAAATGGACCACAGAGAAAGAAGATCAGTACTTAGGAGACAGCAAGACTAACACCCTCACCACACCTGAGAGTAAGCGGTAAATTCAGTCAAACTCTGTGCGAGCATTGTATATAAACACACCCCTGAGGAAGATTGTAAGAGCTGGGTTTGTTTAGTCTAGAAAAAAGGAGCCAGAGGAGATATAACAGTTTTCAAATACCTAAAAGGTTGTTATGAGGAAGAAGGAGAAAAACTGTTGTTCTTAATCACAGATGAAAGGACAAGAAGCCACGGGCTTAAATTACAGCAAGGGAGGTTCAGCCTAGACGTTAGGAAAAAATTCCTAACTCTCAGGGTGATTAAACACTGGAATGAGTTGCCTCGGCAGGTTGTAGAATCTCCTACATTGGAGGTTTTTAAGAGCAGGTCAGACAAACACCTGTCAGGGGTGGTTTAATGGGGGCACTTGGTCCAGTGCAGGGAACTGGACTCGATGACCTGTCTTGGTCCCTTCCAGTTTCTATGATTCTACACACACCCACAGGGTGGTGATCTCCAGGTACCAAACTGCAGAGCCATCTGATTGCATTTACCATGCACCTTTCACGACCTCCCCTGCACTCTGACCATAATCCTTCCCCATTCAAACCACCATGCCTCTGCGAGTCGCTGGTAGTTTGTTTTAATGATGGCCAGATGGGTGGAGAGTTACATTTACTGCTACTGGTTGTACCCATGTTATTGATTTTCCCCATGGTTAATATACATGAAAGTGTCCTATTCTTTTCTTACCCCATTCTCCCTCCGTGCCCCCAGACTGCACTCATTTCTCTTTTGGGCAGCAAGCTCTTCAGGTTAAGTACCGCCCTTTACTATGGACCAGCATTTTCAAGAGCGCTCAGCACCCAAAACTAGACGTAAGTGGTATGAACAGCCAGTGCTGTGGTTGCTGAGCTGTTGAAAACCGGGGCTGACGTGTTTGTACAACGCCTAGGAAGGTGGTGCCCCCACCTCAACACAGAACTATAAAACAATGGGCTAGATCAGTGGTTCTCAACCACTGTGTCGGGACACATTACTGTGGTGTGTCGTGGAGATCCGGGAAAATGGCTGGAATTGGCCTGGGGCGGGTGGGCTGGTGCGTCTGGTAGAGTCGCGACATGGCGCCAAGCGGGTCACAACCCACAAAAGAGTGAGAACCACTGTGCTATAGAAAGATGTTTTCTTCTACCCCCAAACCATCCCATGTGGAAATTCCTCCCAATTATGCTAGTCTGAAATGCAGGATTAGAATCCTAATCAAATGACAGGTTTAAGATTGATATTGCACAGGTGGTAGAGATAGGTGGTTTATACCACTGGAAAAAGGAAACGTTCAGCTTTCCAGAAAGGGAAACACCAGTTTCTAGCTAAAGACAATCCATTGCAGGGTTTTATACCGCTGCCCATTACCGTGGTACATGAGCCCCTTCCACACAAAATCAGTAGGGTAAAATAAGTGAACTTCTAATTGCAACATTATTTTGCAACAGAAGCTCTTTGAGATACTTACTAAAGGATTCAGAAACGTTCTGCCTTAAACCCAGTGCACTTAGTTAAACATATGACTTGAGTGCTTTGCTGAGCTGGGGCCTACTTATAATTTTTCTGTTTCTGAAATTTGTACCATTGGACCTCTTGTTTCACAAGCCCCTAGTGGATTGACTGAGGAACTGAAGGACAGTCTAATTCTTTACTGTTGGTCTGGATTTAGGTGGGAGACAGGAAAGAAACAAAACAGTTTTTGTTTTATGGTATTTTATTGTACAGGCATTTAGATATATTCCCAATTAAAAAATCTGCACTTAATACACAGCTAGATATGCCGTATATTTACTCAACTTCATTTGTTAGTGGCCGTGTTTGTACATACACTGGTGTGAACATCTTAAAGGGTTGGGAAACTGCAGCCTGGATCTTAGTGCTGAAGCTGCCAAATAGCTGACACTCCATAATAACCAGCTGTGGAGGAAGAACACCTAAAACCGCCATGTGCGATCCTGTACCCTACCTGAGCTGGTACCTCAAGGAACATTAATTTTAAAGGAAGGACTTGCAGTTTTCTTAAATGCAATTTACTGTTGAAGTATGCGTGCATTTGTCAGTTTTACACCAGGGCAATGGCCTTACTTTGGAGTTTACATGAATGATTAGTGAGGTTTAACAGTATGAGCACCTCCAATCTACTAATCAGTCTTCAATGTCATTAATATCAGAATAAAGTCCTGCATGGGAAATGGGATCCGAGTCTGCTCTCCTTTATGTTCAGTTCAGTGGGCCAAATTCCGCTCAGGGTTTCACCAGGACAAATCTGATTTCATAGTTGTTATTGGCCAGTATAACACCATAGACCTCAATGGAGTAACAGCTGATTTACACCAGTGTAATGACATCAGCATCAGACCCAGAGCACCAGCAGGTATGCAGTATCTGAGAACTGAATTTGGATTGCTAAACCCTGTGTTTTCTGTACCTGGGTTTCCATTTTATAATAATACTTTGCTCTTCTCTAGCACCGTCCATGAAGAATTTCAGAGCACTTTGCAAACATTCATAGATTCCCAGGCCAAAAGGGACCACTATGATCATGTTATCAGGGGGAGCTATCATTAGGCTTCTAAACCTTTATTCTGCCACCAGAATATGTGATGCAGCTTTCACGAGTGCTGAGTATACAGAAGGCCATTGAAGTCAATGGGGTTTGCCACATTATTAATAATAACCTTGCTCGAGCCCAGTCCTCAATATTAAATAAAAGGCCACTGCTTTGAGAATTGCCTCTCATGTCTTCCAATAGCATTTTCCAGATTCCTTAATTTATTCTCACCAAATTCTACCCTTGGGCACATCCACTCTGTTCTAGATCACACATTGCTGCTTCATTTCGCGATAGCAATTGTGATACTAATTTCATAACTATTCCTTGTTTGTGGACAGAATCCCAGGCTAACATGACTGCTACCTTTTATTTCCGAGCTACAGCATGGTTTCTCAGACAGCCCACTGACCACAGCTATTAGATACGGCTAGTGGCACTCAGCTGCAAGGACAAGACATTATGCCCCAAAACCTAGGGAGCTCAAGTGTTTCAAAAGTTTGCTATACACGAGTAATGTCTGCAGAGATGTGAACAGTTATAGGGAGGTGCCTCTAGATGGCGCTCAGGACTATGAAGCATAATTCTGGAGTTTGGCAGGATCCATGTACTGCAAATAGCCCGTCTCTTTATGTGATGTTCTTAACAACACCCAGTGTACATGGACACATGTACAGAATAACAATGCACTGCAGAGACCGTCCCTATCCCAGGCAGCTGAAGCTCAACATTTAGGGACAGGTGGATCTACATCACCAGACTGGCAGCGCCAGGTAGTGATTTGTACCCATTAAAGTATCCATCATTCCCAGTGATCAGATTGAACCGGCACCTCTCATTGCAACACCCTAGAGTCTGTCTTAGCTTCACCTGCTCTCTCTTCCTGCTGCCCTCATCTTTAATAGGGAAGTTCAGCTATTCCCAGAACGCAGTGCTTCCTCAAAGCATCAGACTGAGCATTGCTTACAGCAATGGTTTGCAAACTTTTTCCCTCAGGACCCACTTGAAAGACAATCACAACTTTCAGCAAGACAACAGAGTCTTGTGGCACTTTTAAAGACTAACAGATTTATTAATCGCATGAGCTTTAGTGGGAGAAAATCCCACTTCGTCAGACGCTTTGAAGATAGGAAAGTTACAGAGTGGGAACTTTCCTATCTTCAAAGCGTCTGATGAAGTGGGATTTTCTCACACGAAAGCTCATGCGATTAATAAATCTGTTAGTCTTTAAAAGTGCCACAAGACTCTGTTGTCTTTCTACAATAGACTAACACGGCTCCCCCTTTGGAACTTTCAGCAATGCAGTCCAGTTTTTTGGCGGCGGCAGCAGAGGGTGCTGTGACCCAGTGGCTGAGGGTCTGTGTCCGGATCCGTGGTTTGAAAACCACTGGCTTACAGGCACCTGTAGGTCTCAGGCTGTATTTCCACATCCAAAGGCTGGACCATGTGACCCTGTGAGACTGCATTTTTCCCCCACAGGCCACACTTCAGCCGTCTTTGTTTTGTGCCTTGGCCTTTCTAATTCAAAGCAAAATCTCTCTCAAAGGAGACACAAAGGAAAGCTGCATGGAAGCTATAAACTGATGAAAAGAGAAGATGGGGCTACAGGGTGCTTCATCCTGTTGGGATGTCAGGGAATCTCTCATTACCAGGCAATGAAGCATTTCTAGGGACTGTTCAGAAGGAAGCTGGGAAGAGCGAACGCAGAAGCCACAAGAAGCATCAGCTAATTATGGGAACGGAGTGAAAGGCCCCCAGCAAAACAAACAATTGCATTTACCCAGGGAAAAGAAGGGAGTGGGCCAGCATAGAGGTCCAGCACCAAATGAAGCCAGCCTAAAATATGGTGGGGGAATACCACCGACTTCAGAGGGACAGCCGTACCCTCTCCTCTCCTGTGGAACACAAGGCCACAAGGGGATTTAAGACAGGCCTCCTGTACAGATGGGTGCTGACCCCCCCCGCCCCAAACTTTGGGGAAAATTAGATGTGGATTCCCACTTCCAAGCTAGTCCTCATCTCTACAAGAGGACTATCTTAAATCCCCCTCTCCGGCCTGAGAGGAGGGGTGCTGGCCAGGCCCTTCACGATGCACAGAAGGTTGGGGGGGCGGGGAGGGGGTGGGAGGATGGAGCCCAGGGACAGGCAGGGAGCTGTAAGTGACCAGGATAAGGAAATCCCCACCCAGTAGGGAGAGCCAGTGCTGGACTGATTGCACTAAGGAGCTGGAACCGGAGAGGTGGACGCTGTGGGGCCAGTGAGGGCGAGGAACGGTGGAGCTGTGGCAGCAGGGCCAAGACACCCTGAGTGCCAGGAAGTCTCCATGGCGCAGGAGGAGGAAAGTGGCATGTGTCCCCCCACCATAGGTACAGTCACCCCCCTCCCTGGGCCAGCAGGAGGATAGTGCCATCCAGTGGGAACCAGGGACCCCTTCCTGCCCTGCACAGGGGATGTGTGAGGACGGGGAGGGGGAATGAGGTGCAAATGCAAGCATCGCCCCCCTGGCACTGGAGACCCATTGTAGGCCGTTGCCTGTGAGACTGAACAAAATCACTTCGTCTTTCTGGGCCTCAGTAATGCCTTCTGTAAAATGGGAGTGATACTTCCCTACCTCATAGGAATGTGGGGAGGCAAAGCACTTTGAGACTGGCAGATAAATTGCACTATTAAGCTATCTAAAATCTAGGCAGAAAAATGTGTGAAGTGACATTCTTGCCGCATGGCAGGAAACACCAAGCTGTACTCGGAATGTGCAAAGCAATCCCAAAGCCACAGACAATATAGTTATTCAGTGTGTGTTTATTCCTTCAACAAAAGGATCTCTAGAATGAGAGAAAATAACATTCACTAGCTGGGCTAAGGTTAGCAGTTGGGTACATCAGGGCCAGCATTTGAGAAAGTAGTTGTTTATAAGAACTGCTTTAAAATGTTTATCATTCAATCAGCCAAATAAAGAAAAAGGTCAGCTGTATAAATACAAAGATACCTCCTAAAAAGCCAAGATAAGAACAATATAGCCATTTCAATGGCTGAGCCAAGCATAAGCACAGCTTTGCTCCTCTCCCTGGCGAAGTAAGACACCAGTCACCTCTGACTTTGTGTTGTTCAGCTGGCGCTTGTATATTTGTAATTCACCTTTGGCTAAACTGACTATTTCTGTCCATGTTAAGGATGGTGTTTATGTCTGTTCCTGCATGAGGGCATTAACAGGGAAAAGATGCTGTGAGTTCTTCTTACACACTTACCCCAAAGGGCAGATAGAAGAGGAAGAATGGCTCAGTGGTTAGGTGCTAGCTTAGAACTTGGGAGACTTGGATTCAATGTCTCTGTACCTCAGGTCCTCATCTGTAAAATGTGGATAATAGTATTAGTCTATATCAAAGGTGTTGTGAGGAGCTCAGATACTATGGCCATGTAATATCTTAGAAGAGAGGCATTATCTGGCACAAGACAGTATCGAGGAAGAGCAAATCACTGCTACCACTTGTTAAGCCTCCTATGAAAGCTGAGAAAGAAGTGGGCAGGGATTGCCCACTCTGAGGGCAGTACAGAGTTCCAGTGTGAAGGGCACTGGAGTGGGAAACGAGAGCTAGGTTGCATTCCTGCCCTAGCCACAGATCAACGATGTGATCTTGGGGAAATTACTCACTTCTACATACCCCCATGGAGGAGGTTCCCAAGGGGTAGCTGTGTTAGTCTATTGCAGAGAAACAAAGAGTTCTGTGGCACTTTTAAGACACTGAATACAGCCATTTGAAGTGGAAATCCATCAACTTCATGAACTGGAAGTTTCCCATCTTCAAAGTGTCTGACAAAGTGGGATATTCTCCCAGGAAAGCTCATGCGATAAATAAATCTGTTAGTCTTTAAAAGTTCATGGAGGAGGTGTTGCCTTGTATACCAAAAATGTATATATTTTGACTGAGGTTGAGAAGGAAATAGGAGACATGTTGAAAGTCTCTAATTAAGGAGAAAAGAAATATATTAAAAAAAGGTGATGTTATGGTAGAGGAATACTACAGGTAACCTAAGTAGGAAAAAGAGGTGGATGAGGCTTGTTTATAAACATCTAACAAAATCATTGAAAGCACAGGACTTGGCCGTGATGGGCAACTTGAACTGCCCAGGCATCTGGTGGAAAAATATAACACAGCAGGGTACAGATTATCCAACAAATTATTGGAATGTATTGGAGACACTGTGCTTTCCTGATCTCCGAGACTGTGCATCTGACAAAGTTGATTGCAGCCCATGAACGCTTATGCCTGAAGAAATTTGTTAGTCTTTAAGGTACCACGGGACTTTTGCTGTTGTGCTATATACAGACTAACACAGCTACCCCTCTAGAACTTATTACTGTCAATGGAAGATACACTTGTTTAACAAGAGAAATACTACAGCTGCCCTTAAAAATTATGAGTATGAAAATTATGATTTGTATTTTTCTTTAAATCCTCAAAAGAAATGATTTCTAGGTAAAGAGTCACCTTTGCGATAGTTAAAAATCAGGCGAGAGACAGGTCCCTCACATTAACGTAATGATACGTGATCATGAACTGGGTCAACTATTAAAAAACTCAACACAGTATTGTCACTTATTATGGCAGCCCTGGATTAGACTGCCTGTGATCAATAGCACATTACGATCTATTTTTCAGCATAAAAACAGGGACAGCTAAATATAACAAATGAAAAGAGAGCTTTTTTTTTTTCCTGTCTTCCCATAAATG
Organism: Pelusios castaneus; assembly: GCA_007922175.1. Classification (NCBI taxonomy): domain Eukaryota; kingdom Metazoa; phylum Chordata; order Testudines; family Pelomedusidae; genus Pelusios; species Pelusios castaneus. The sequence goes on from ML685782.1 coordinate 4,244,204, forward strand.
CAGATTTTTTTCTGATTTCTAAATGCATGAGTCAATACTTTAATCAACAGTGTTTGCTGTTAAAAGAATGCTGTGATTTTTTTCCTCTCTAAGATGCAAAGTAATTGATACCAATTAGCCAAACATTTGTGACTGAATCAGATATAGAATACACGCTCTGAAGTGTTATCAGACCACACTATTGGTTTTCAGACACTGCTATTATTCTCTTCAATGGAGAAACTCTTTTTTATTGGAATTTATATAAGAAAATCAAGACATGCCTGTTGAGTAACATATGGAAATGGATAATTTGGGGCAATTTATTTTTATTTTCTCCAAATGTTCAGAAGTAATACATATTATAAACCGACCAAGTGAATACAATAAAGAATTCCTCTTGATTGAGCTGATATTGATCCTTAAATGCATTACAATTCTGAAAAAAACACAAACGGGGAAATAACAGCAGCACATGTAAGCCTCCTGTGCTTCTATTGCATATTGTTTCTTGCCTTCTAATTAGACTGTGAGCTCTTCCAGGCAGGACTAGGAAGGCCAGCACAATGGGGCCCTGGTCCCTAATAAGATCCCAGAGGTGCTACTGTAATACAAATAACAAGAACAAAAAGACACCCAACACTTCATTACAGGACGCCAATGCAGAATGAACATTCATATCAGCAAGTGGCATAAACCACAGCTCTGTAAAACTATTAGAAAGTAGTAAATACACAGCAGTCTTATACTCGCAGTAAACCAGCCATTAAGCATGAAATTCTCCCCCTTGACTGTGCTGGCCCTCTGCATGGATGAACTTCACCTGTGCGTCTCTGCTACTTTAGTATTCTTCTAGAGATGGGCCTGATCCGCAGCCGAGAAGAGGTGATGCTAAACAATAAAGGATCATCTAGTGAGAGTAATGTCTCACGATCATAGCTGGGTATAATCTATTCAGAAGAGATGGAGCATTAACATGGCCAGTGTGGATCTGGACTGCATATGCAGAGACATCACAAAGCAGAGAAGTGACCGTCTATGGGTGTGTCTACACTGCAAGCGAAGGTGTGATTGTAGCATAGATAAGCATACTTTGCAAGCATTAATCTACCTAGTGCGCATAACAATGGTGAGAAACAGCAATGGGCTTTGGTACAGGCAAAGCATGGACCCAGGCTTCCCCAGCAGGTTACCAGTTAGCAGAGGTACTACATTAGATACGTCCACATGTGCACCAATCACACTTTTGTTTGCACTGTAGGCATACTCTATATGGCTTCTGTGCAGTCATACCTCGAATACTGTATATGAAGGTCTGGGCACCACATTAGAAGAATGATATTGAAAAACCAGAGGAAAATCAGAGAGGAGACAAAAAGTAGTCAGGGCTGGGGGCTGAAGTGATGAGCCAAGATTAAAAGATTTATATCAGAGCTAAAAGAGCTCAGCTAAGCAATGACTAAGGACCAGGTAAGGCACATTGAGGAACAAGCTTGACTTGGCAGATGGAGGGAGCGGATGAATCTCCCTATGTGGGGTAATGATTCAGGTGAGACATTGCCCCGCTGTGAAACACTCAACTTGATCTCCTACAAATTCTGGTCTCAGACACTGGAGACAGGAAGTTGCAAAGCTGCTACTCCAGCTGTAACTGTCTCCAGCACCCTGCCAGCAGGCTCCCCGCTCCATGGGCTGCCCAGAGGAGACATATTACTCTGCAGAGGTCTCTAAATAGTCAGGGAGCTGCCTGTTAAGTGCTCGATCCAGAGCGAGAAGCAGATAATATTTTGCTAGCTGACCCCTGGCACTGTTTTCCAATCTTGCTGAATTAACTACTTTTTCTTCATCCCAGTGAACAATATCCTCCAACAACCAGAGTCCCTGGAACTCTCAAACCTACCGCATGGGCAGATGTTTCCCTCCATTAACATACAGGTTCTAGCGCTAGTAAGTGCTGCATGCAAAATGGCATCTATGTGACATCACACTCGGTGCACTACCTGAGTCTAATTTAGAGGCTCATCCTTTGCTCTTTTTCCCCCATGTACCATTTATGCATTCAAAGAGCTCCCTGTAAAAATTTTAAAACCCTGCTTAAAAAAGGGGGGCGATCCATTATATTGACCTCCATCAAATCCTTCCTTAAAACTCATCGCTGCTGTGGGTCTACAATATACTCCGTGATGAGGCACCTGAGAAGTGCTGCTTATGTTAATTAGAACATCACTTGTGTTTCCCTGTCTGCTTTTCCCATTTGTTGCCTGTCGCCGTACATTTAGATTGTAATCGATGATTCCGTTTCTATAGTCACTAGTGTCTAGCACAATGGATTCTTGGTATCGGTTTTCAGTGAGTTTAACGTAAGAAGGGACGATTGGGTCTAGAGTAGATGATCTGACAGGTCATACTACCACTTCCTGTGATAGCTGGTTTCAACGGTTAATCACCCTCACTATTAGAAGAAATTGGGATTCGTGCCTAATTTGAATATGTTGAAATGTCTATATAGTGGCAAACACATTGGAGATCCAATCTATCCCTAGGAGCTCTAGGCACTACGATAATGCAAATAACGACTCAGAGGTGCTGAGCACCGAATTTCATTAATGGGCGCCATGTACCTAACAATCAAGCTCTTTGGTTAAGCATTAGAGTCCTTCCTGGTTTCCTTGGGCTCCCTGATCTGCCTCCCCCTATTGGGTCTTGGCTTAGACTTAGATTGCAAATGCTTTGAGAGCAGCTAGTCTTTTTGTGGTTGTACAGCGCCAAGCCCAGTGGGATCCTGGTCCATGGGTGGGATTCCCAACACTGCAAATCATAAAATAATATAAAAAATGGCACTCTGTTCAATATTTGCTAACCCCGTCTCACATATATTTTGTGATGTGGATTCTGATTTTGCTTTTTGCTTTTACTTCTTTGTTCACTTTGGTTTTCTGTTCCACCCCCTACTCCCTTACCTGAGCTTCTCACTTTTTGTCCACTCACAGGGCGTTCTCCCAAAGCGACAAGATCAGTTTTTCTATGGCAGCAGAGCTCAAACTGAGGTTTTGGTTCATCACTCAAATGCATTTTGGGACTCCACGCAAGGAAAGAAAACACAACCTCGCTCCATGAACGCTTATATAAGTTAAACCTTTGTTCAACTTTGAACAAGTTTGTTGAACTTTAATCAAAGTTGTTCCTTACAAACCATTTCTAAGATCAAATATTTCAGATGCTGGACTAACTACTACTGACTCCTCATTTCCTTCATCATTTCTACAGGAAACACATCCTGCCAAGAAAGAGAATGGTAAAGGGTGACTTGATCACAATCTATAAGAACCTTCATGGGGAACATAAATTTGAGAATAGTGGGTTCTTTAACCTAGCAGATAAAGTAAAGTCAAGATCCAGTGACTGGAAGTTGAAGCTTGATAAATTCTAACTACAAATAAGTCATGCATTATTCACAGTGAGGGTTATTAACTATTGGGACAAGTTACCATGGGTTGTGGTAGATTCTCCATCCTTGGCAGTTTCAGATCAAATCAGAATTGGATAGTTATTTATAAAAATTGCTCTAGTTCAACCCACACCTATTGAGCTTGAAGAAGGAATTAATTCAGGAAGCCCTGTGGCCTCTATTACGCAGGAGGACAGACTAGATGATCCCTCCTGGCCTTCCAATCTATGAACCACCAACCTACTGGGATCTGATGATTACAGTTCCTTGCTAGACTCTTAGGGCTGGTCTTCACTGACAGTGGCGAAATTGCTACTCAGTTGATCAGGAAACTAATCTCTTAAGACCACCCCAGCAACTGGAGTCACGCTGAGTTGGAGAGGTACAGGACGTGCTGGGCATAGGGCAGTCGAACAGAGATGCACAAGTTATTTTAAAGTAACCTGCGTATCTCCATTCAACTGACGTTGAAAATAGCAGGCAATGTAGAATTGCCTTTAGAACACATTAAAAGTCTCCTTTCCATGAAAGAAGCAAGCATCCTTTCCCAACAGAACATCACCAACCAAAGATGTATGCATGACCTGCCTTTTGCTCACAGACAGGGCCACAACTGGATCGGCAGGTGCAGCCACAGCATTCCCATAGTGATTTGGTGCGACACAATTCAGACCCTTGAAAAATGTGAGGAACTTTCCCTCCCTGAGGGGTAGCCGTGTTAGTCTGTGTACAGCAAAAACAACGAGAGTCCTGAGGCACCTGATAAACTAACACATTTCTTCGGGCATAAGCTTTCGTGGGCTATAACCCACTTCATCAGATGCATGAAGAGGAAACTACAGTTCAGAGGTGTATATACACATGCCAGGATGGAGGAGGGCAAGTGTTAGCAAAGTCAGTTCAGAGAGCAGATGGGGCCTATTCACACCAGCTGATCAAAGGGAGAGAATGTGTGAACAGAACAATCACTTTTTGTAATGTGCTAACCAGTCCAAGTCCCTGTTCAGACCCAGTCTGATTGTGTCAAGCTTGCAAATCAGCTCCAGCTCTGAAGTTTCACACTGAAGTCTGTTTTTGTAGTTTCTTTGTTGAAGTATGGCAACTTTAAAGTCGGCTCCTGAGTGTCCATGGAGATTGAAGTGTTCTTCCTGTATTTTTTTCAGGCCTATATTCAGCCCTGCAGATGGAGAAGTGTGATCATAGCTTAACCTCTGTTCCCAAGGCAATACATTTGCTCAGTTGCAGGAAGATTACATAAGGGTTTAAGTAATCTGGCTTTAGATAATTATGCCAGATTTTAGCTGTACTGTGTCAGAGTTTAGATAGTTACAGGAAAACTGACAAGGTAGAAAAGTTTTAACCCTCTGTACTTTCTAGTGCAGTTTTCTCTGTATTCTCATGGGCCCACAGCCAAAGTTCCCAGATCCCACAAACCCTTTCTTAGTCTATCTATTTTAATGCAAGATGTGAGCAAAGACTATTGGACTTAGTAGAGGGCTGCAAAAGAAAAAAAAAAGTCTGCCTTTTTCCTGATACCATCACCAGGCGTCCTCTTCCCAGTAACAGATATCCCCTTTAGATTCTCTTCACCAGCCTGGGAGAACAAATGTGCAGACAGTTGAAGCCAGAGAGTGAAGAGGCTCAGGGCAGATCTACCCTGCCTGCCGTTTTTGGCAGCAGTCAAAAGGAGATAACACAAGTTCCCTAAAATAACTGGCGTATCTCCCTCCAATTTTCCTACACCTAGAATGTCCACCATGGTGAGTCAAGGGGGGACCCTTCCTTCAAGTCAGCACTACAATATTTTCCGGGGTGGTCTTCAGAGATTGACTTCCCGACAGACTGAGTGGATCTCCACAGACACGATCAGGAAGGTTGATTTTGCCACGCTCAGTGAAGACAAGCCCTCAAATACATTTTTAGCTGAGATACTAGCCCAAGAGGGAGCTATGAATGAAAAAACACCTGGACCAGCTGTATCCCCCTACATCAAACCCCCTGCATATGGATCTGTCCCTGTCCGTGATGGACGATGGGACAGGAAGAAGGGTTTTAGCTACATACCTAGTATCACTCCTTCTTCCCCACACAGCTCTTCATCTACCCAAGATCTGCATATGGGGGAAGAGAGAGTAAAGCTTGGGGGCAGGGTGAGGAAGATGCCCATTATGTATTTCACTCACCCATCCTACGAGGGAATTTGCTCTAGAGTTAATACAGTTGGAGTCTAGGGAACCAGGAGGTATCCCGAGGTGGTACAACAGAGGCATGGAACTTTGTAACCATTGCCTGTGGACTCCTACAAATCCAGTTCTGGATGTCAAACAGCCCATTTATTTTTGTGGCCCCAAAATTCCACTCCCACCCAAAAGAAGAATTCTACACAGCTATTTTATTATGCCCTGAATTCTACTGAAACTCTGCCCTGGATCATCCTAAATCTTTGCCTCCTCTCCTGGGGAATCTCCACCCCTCTACGCTATTTTTATACAGTAATATCCTACAGCACTTTTGGAACCAGGATTCTAACCCCTTGGATGTCAGTGGCAAAATTCTCTTTGTCTTCAGAGTGGCAAGAATTTCATGTACATGAAATCACTCACCATCACTGAAATGCCTCTGCCCACTGGGTACAAAGTGGCAGCCTTTGTTCAGAGAGAGGAGAGTCGCCTATCATGAAAACCACTGGCTAATCTCTCATGATGACTATAAAATTGCTGTGGAGTTGTTAAACTGTATTATGAAATACATCTTCAGAGTGCGACTAGTCTTTCTGGAAAGCAGAAACTGCACCCAGACTGCCAGGTAATCATTTTCAGCTACTGGTACTCACATCTCAGACTGGAGCTGCCCCTTCCATTTTGTTTTCATGAGGCAAATCTTTACCATAAGGTTCTCTGGAGTGCAAAGTCAGCCACTCCTAGGTCCAGCCAGACGACAAGTATTAATCTCTCTTTCTCCCACAGGGCAGAGTTTGTGGACAAGACAACCATGGTTTTTGTTCAGAATGAGAGCAGCCTACAGCTATTCCAAGGTTATTAGAAGTAGGTCCGGGAGCAGGGGATTAGGAGGCAGAATTGTGGTGAGACAGTTAAAGATGCAAAACAAATTGAGCTTCACATGAGCCCCAGCCACCATCTGAAATACAAATACATACCCGGACCCATGACAGAGCATAGCAAAATCTACATTAAGATTACATATGTGTTTCTGCAGCCACCCCAATCTTTGAGTACATATGTCATGACTTTCTGAAACTTTCACATTTTGGAGCTGAAATATACAATGGGAGTATCAATTAAGAAACACTGTCTACTTGAGATCCAGATGATTTAAAAATATATGACTTAAAAAAAGTTTCAGGTGCCCCTTGCCTATATATATATATATATATATATATATATATATATATATATATATATATATATATATGTATGTAATTTTACCATGTCATTTTCCTATTTTTTTCCTCTGTGGGCCACTATTACACCTTAGGGCTCAGATACTCGAAGGTATATAGACGCAAGAATCTCACTGATTTCAGTGGGAGTTAAGCACTTAAATAACCTTGAGAATCTCAGTAAAGATCCATACACACACCATGGGAAACGAACTAGTTAGCTAAATAGGGAAACAGGGAAATTGACTTGTGGTGGGGGCCTTTTAGCATGCAGTGTCCCCTTGGCAACCCAATGCAGCATCACCCTTATACAGGACTCAGTTTTCCCTAGTGAGCTTTCAATAAATCACATCAAGCATATGTATGTTGAGCGGCTGGTTCATTTAACCCAAAGGTAGAACATTATACAAATAGGCTTCCACACCCGCATCTCTAGGTAGAGGGCTGAATGGTCAAACCAGAACAACCCTTCAGCAGAACAGCATACAACTCCTCTGATCTGGGGCTTTGGCTGCTATTTGATGAAGTCCTTCTATAGGAACACAACTCCTCCCTTTACAGAACATATCCCACCTAAAATCATTCTTCCTTGGTTCCCTTTCCTGGTAAGCTCCCTCATCAGGTTCTCCCTAAGGCACAACCCTTTGAAGCTTTCTCATTCTGTGCGCTACACACTCTTCCTCTGCCTAGGAAATCCTGTTCTCTCGTCCTTTCATCCAACCCAGGTGTTTCCCTGCCTAGTTAACTTCCTCCCCGTGAATTAATCAATCTCAGGTGAACCAGAGAGGCCTCATTCCTCCTTGCAGAGCCTTCCAGAAATAGGCTGAGCTCTGGATCAGTTCAGAAGGGTCAGTGACCCTCTCACATGACTACACACGAAGTCCTGTCAAACCACAAAAAAATCCTGAAACATTGGGGGGGGGGGGCGGCCCGGAAGTCAGTTGTTTTTTCTAATCTTTCAGGTACAGTAATTTTAAGTGTGGCTTGTAACAACAGAAGGTAAAACATTTCAAAGAAAAAACATTTTATTTTAAATTAACTGTGTCCTTTAAATTCACACTCTGACTAGGGGGCACATTGCAGATAATGCAAATTTGTAATGAAGTAGGTGAACAGATACACACACCCATGCAATGATGGTTACTTAATTACAAATGTACTTTGTTCCCTCTCCTTCAGCCCCACCTCGGCTGATCCTGTCCTAGCATACTAGTTAATACACTGGAGTAATAGGAAAAAAAACTTGCCAGCGTGAGACTTCACTCAGCTGCTTTGCTGAGAAGTGGGGAGATGTTTTGGTGAGAACTAAGATCAGGGTTGTGCTTTAATGGAATGTGAATTATATACAAGGACAGTGTGTTGTGAGGGAGAGACCTTCAGGTTCTCCCATCCTCCTGTCACAGACGCCTAGATTCTTTTCCTTTTATCTAGGATTTTCGGAGGAGTCAAACGACACGAGCAGGCAAATCCTACTGAATTTTAATAAGAGTTGGGTGCCTAGCTCCCTTAGATTGATTTGAAAATTGTAGTCTACAACTCTAGTAATTGGTTTACACCGTTGAATGTTTTCAGGGATATTTTCCAGGGAAGGAGGATAGAAATGTAATCTTTTTAGAAGTTGAGAATCTTCTTTACTTTTCCAGCTCCCACAAATCAGGCAACCCTGCAAGCATAAGACCCATTTGTCAACTCTGCTTCATTGGACTTACTCCAGAGTTATATTAGCGTATCTGACATTGGACCCTGGCCTTCTGAGTAGCATATAAAGAGCAAAGGATGGGTATAAGGAGTCTATAAAATGGTTATGTAGCAATCTCATATGATAGCTTATAGCTCCTGTAGTCACTGGGACTTCTGCCATTGACTTCAATAGGAGCTGGAATGGTTCCTGGTTCTAAGAATTGCAAAGGGAGGAGGCAGGAATCTGAAATAAAAGCTTTTGAAATAATGCTGATACAACAGCAGATTGATTCCACTGCAACTTTTTTTTTTTCCTTTTTAAATGCATTTTTAAAGAAGAGTGGGTGACAAATTGAATTTGTCTGGTATACGGGCCGAACGCTCTTCCTGGCTTAGAGCAATGCACAATAAAAATGTCATTTTGCATGATTCTTAAAAAAAAACCCGTGACCTGTATTCTCTCTCTTTGGATTACGGATTCAGTTTATTTGATTATCCCAGCCTATTATAAGCTTCATCAAAGGAAGGAACAACAAGGGGAAGGGGAAAAAATAGAAAATAAACGAAGTCTGTGCTCTTCAGAGCACTGTGTTCCAAAGGATCAGGAGCAGCCAAGGGCTGGCTCATCCATCAAGTGCAGACATGCAGTCAAGAGTTGGCATTGTCTGAATGTTGGGCATATGCTGTATTTGAAGGCAGCACCAACAGGGCAGAATACCAGCTATTTAGTATATATTTGTTCTGCAGTGATTGTTCACCAGCTCACACCAAGGCTAAGTTATCCCAGAAGACAACACAGGCATATCAAATTAGAAGTATACAAGAAGGGAATGGAAAAAAAATGCATGTTATTTTCAGTGATTCCCCACCCCCAATTAAGCCATCTGTCTCACAAATAAACAGAGAGCACTGGGTCCCACCACTGTAGCTGGGAGAGGTCCCATTTTAAAGATTTCCTCATGATTAACCAAGAGATTTTTTTTGGTGATTCAACTGCAAGCAATATATTGGAACCATGAGCAAGTGTGCAACAAACGAGAGACTTTAACTTGCAAGATTTAAAGATATTTTGGAAACAAGTTACCAAGAGGTGTCTCTTCAAAAGGGTAATTACATCCACACTATATGCAAATACATGCAAATGAAAGTCATAATTAATTTTGCAAGTATTAGAAGTAAGGAACTTGCAAAAGAGGCTGAAATTGCAACACCCTGTCATATCATTTACAGGAACTTGAACAGATTAACTATTAATGCAACCAAAACTTGAGGGAGGTTATGGGTTCCAATTCTGATCTTGCCTACACCTGCTTTACAATCAGAAGAAATTCTGCAGAAGTCAGTGGAACTACATGGTTGGAAGTGAGAGAAGAATCTGGCCTTTTGAGTTCTGTCACCTTACTGAGTGGAGGGGCAGCCAGTGAATTACATTCTTTTCCTATGAAATAAACAGGTCCCAAATGCTTCAAATCCACCGTAGTTCAAATCCCATTTGGGTTGCCATTTTGTAATAGCACCATGGCTGAATACACGCAAGCACCAGACACCAGCAGAGACAGAATCCTTCTGAATTATGCCTTCCACATGCACACCAGAGCAAAGAAGCACTTGAATTCCAAATGAACTGAAGTTTAGCCATTCAAATTTGTTTCCGAACCATTCAGAATGTGCTAGAGATCGCTAGCACAAACCATCTGAAATCCCATCACACATAACCAACTCCATGTAAGCTGTGATTTATCTGTTTCAAATGAGAATAGCAACAGTGTCTTTGGTGCAGAGATATTATTGGAACTAAATGACCAATAGAGGTTAACAGACAGACTGCCCAAGGGTCTGAAATTAAACCACATGCTCACATGTACCACAAGAGCAATTCTCCAGTGAGACTCAAGAGGCTGCTGCAAATGGACAGCTAATTAGCAGAGATGGGCCTGAACTAAACCCATGTCTGAAAAGTGCCCTCCCCCCCAAATTATAGAAAGTCCAGATTTCTCAGCTGGTCCATAAACCAAGACCCCCCAGATACAAACATCTGCAAAACTGAGTGCATACCCAAGTCACCTGACAGATCTCTCACTGACAAGGTTTTTTCCCCACCGATATTCAGCCGACATTTCCCATTATTTATGTCATTCAGCTAAACCCCATTGTACGACCTCAGATATGACCTCTGCAACTCCGCTAACATACCTCAAATATTCATAGGCTATTGTGTCTGCTACTACAGATGGCACTTACCTAACTTATGCAGCATTTCTTCTTTTAAAGCTTTCCTCATCAGTCAATTGCATTTGCTCCCAATCATTTTTATTGCTCTTCTCTGAAATGAACTGCTGGACCTGAATTGCTTTTCTCTGAATACAGCTTGTCTCTATCTTTCTGGTGCACAGAACTGAAAGCAGAATCCAAGTATAGTCTTCTCCTTTAAGACATACTCATTTTTCATATGAAGTCTCCACTCCACATTTTTGTTAATTATTTAGAATCTCACTATTTAAAAAAATATTAAAAAAAAAAAAAAAAGTAATTCTATTAACTACTACTAACTTCCTACCTGACCAAGAGTGTTAATTTTGAGATATAACAAACTTGATATTGCCCCTTTAAGTCCTGAAAGTTGGTTTTTCTAAAGGAAGAGCCCTACCAGGACATTTTACAAGCATCGGTGGAGATGTCAAAACAAAGACAATTTCAGCTGTAGCAAATGACAGGGAAAGAACATTCGCACACCAACTTATGGGCTTAAAGGTTTAAAGTTTAAATTCAACCCATCATAAAATATTAAAAGAAATAAACTAAAGAAAAGAGGAGAGAAGGGAAGAAGTGAATGGTTTTTGCAACAACTTGGCAGCTTCTGAGCTGTTGCAGAAATTTTAGTTTCTCTCATTCAGTTACTCTTTTTGGATCTTTGCCCGAAACTCACTCCTGGAGGCATAACCAAGTCACCTTGTAGAGGGTCTGAGCAACCCCAGCCCTTACTGACTTCATTTGGAATTGTACACTCTCAGAGCTAAGTGTTCAGTTCTTATATCTGGGGCCAGATTTCCCACAGTGCTTGGTACCCAACAGCCCCCAGGGGAACACTTATAACCTGACTTTGGAAATAATTAAGATCCCCATTGGGATGAGCTCTGAGGTTTGTTTCTGCTCATCATAGAAAGTACCCAGTCTCTGAAACTCAATTCTGGGTTCAGATTTCAGACTCTCCCTTCCCCTGAGTTTGGGGGTGTTTGAATCCTGGATTTTGATTGTGACCCATTAGGGATGATCTGAAGGTGAGCGAAGCTGCTTGGCAAATTCTGATTGGGAGGCAGCCTCAAATACAAAGGCAGCCTGCAAGAAAGCACAGAATCAGGAATGATCAAAGGGAACAAAGAGAAATGTTAATGAGACTTGAGCAGAGTGCTGAGTGCAGGAAGGATACAGAAAGAGATGAGATGTAGGAGTGGTAATGCGGAGTGTTCTGAAGAGTAGAAGCTTGAACTGAATGGGAATATAGAAGGGCATCTTGTAATTTGAGAAAAAGAAAAAGTGGTCTTGGCTGTGTTTTGGATAGATGGAAAGGGTTAAGAATAAGTTTCAGTAGGGAAGTTATGTCAAGGTGGGAAGTTTCCGAAGCAAGGGAAAGGATGATAGAGGGGACAGGGTGAATTTAATGTTGTAAATGAGAGAAGCAGTGGGATTCAGTGACTGCTGGAATGCAAGACCAAAATTTGCCACCATCAGCTTGATCTTCCAAATTGACTGATCAGGTCTGTGAAGATCTTGTAAGACCATCCCTGTACAAGGAGTAGCGCTGAGTCAGAGGGAAGGCATTTCCCTCCAACTCAGCGCACTGAAGTCACCGCAGTAAGTACAGAGTAGACAGTCGGCGGGACATACGCAGGGTATTTTAAGTACCGGTACTTTGCGTATCTTCCTTCGACTGTCGCCAAAATCCCGCCTAGGTGTAAACCAGCCAGTAGTCAGAACAACGGGGAGAGAGAGGGGCAGGAATCATGATGATGAACTCAGAATTAATCATTCACCATCAGTAGATTTGTTAGTTTCAGTCCTGCAGAAACATTTGCAAATGACCGAACACCCCAGGGGAAATTTTAGTAACTGATCTTAGTAACTGTGATTTAAGACTGCGGATCTGAACAGCCTCAGAATTTGGAGACCTGAAGAGGAATCTGAACTGTTAAGTGAAACCTCTACTTACTGGATCCAGTGAGTACCTTTCAAAAGGTTCAGAAAGATACCTCGGCAATAAGTACTGTGCAAATCCTTAGAGAGAGACAGAGATGAGTTTGTCATTATTCAGTCTCATTGACGAATGTAGCCAGCTTTTTCCACCAGCATCCTCCAATAGTGGAGAGCACTCCCTTCCCATAAATAATTACCCTAATTGAATGGCTGCTTGCTGTAATTCATATAAACAAGATACACTGCCAGGAAAAGACTATTATTACGTCTGATTTTTTTAAAAAAAACTGTATTTACAGCATTAGCCAAAAGATGCAGCAGTTATCTGCCATTTGGTTACTCAGCTGGAGAGTTACAGAGCGAGGAGTTGGACTGGAGACACATTTGGTTCGAACAGCTGCAGTCTTTTAGGGTAAGTGATTGATACACAACCTGCAAGTTCTTAGATCCTAGACATCAATCTAAGCACATCCCAAGGATGATAGGGTAAAATTTTCTTGTCATGAACTCTTGGAAATAAAATATTCTTTAAGGGAAGCAATTCTGTACTACTTTCTAAGAGGTTGGATCTGACAGATCTTTTATAGCAATTCCCTGCCTACAGATACAGGAGCAGGGAGGTAGATTGCATTTATTACTGACTCTGTTATAGTAGAACCTAATGGATCCAACCAACATGAGGACTCCATTATACTGGGCATACCGTAAGACCATCTTTGTCCCCAGAGAGCTTACAGTCAAAATGAACAAAACCCACAAAGGATGGGATGTGGAACGGGCACAAAACACTGAAATCACTTGCCTCAGGGCCAGCCGCAAAACTGGGACAAGAATTCAGATTTCCATCAGCCCAGTCGAGGGGGCTTGTTCATTGGACCACGGTCTATCTTCATGTCAGGTAGTGTTGCGCCTCCTCTTGCATCCTGGTCCTTGTAGCGATTCAAACTAAGCAAGGCCTGCTTGGGGAACATGGCGGCTTCATTCAGTATTTTCACAGGGAGTGACCCTTAGAAATGGGACAGGGCACTAATGGAACAGCGGCCGTGAACGTCCTACGTCTGACTCTCAGCTAGGTTCAGCAATTATAAGGACAGAAGGGAACACTGCGAAGATCTAGTCTGACCTCCTGTATCACACAGGCCACAGGACTTCCCTGAATTAACTCCTGTTTGCACATGAAGATCTCTTTTAGGAAAACTGCCCATCTTGATTTGAAATCTTGAAAGCTCTGGCTTTCCTCTTACACACCATTTGAATCAAACAAAGCTTGATTACTCTGCAGAGATAGGCTAGCAGTGTATCCCTCTGTAATATTTGAATTTACCTTGTGACCCACCCTTCTTTATATGTATATATTTGCAGCTAACATGCTACATTTTCAATTTTCATGCATCTGTTGAGTGGGATCACACCCACAAAAGCTTACGCGATAAATAAATTTGTTAGCTTTTAAAAATGCCACAGAACTCTTTTTTTGTTTTTGTTTTGCTGGAATAGACTAACACAGCTATCCCTTGGAATCTTGATTTTAAAACAGTGATGGAGACTCCGCTTTCTATCACCCCATGTTGCCAGAAACACCTCTGGCTCCTTTCTTATTTTATGCGCTTTGTTTCCTGTTGCAAAGCAAGGGTGTTTTTATTCAATGCTACACTCTCTTGATGACAGGAGGAGGGAGGAGTTAACATGATGGCATTTTGCAAAGGTGTAGCCCACAAAGAAGCACAGACCACCACATCAGGCTGGATATCTCTTTCCACCGGCTCTGCTTGGTATTAATCCAATGGACAACTGTGTGGGAATAACAGTAATTCAGCTAGAAAAGTGGTTAGACAACTCCTGTCCTTCTCTTATACTCTCTGATAGGAAGACGATGTTCTTTAAGTCAAAACAAACAAGGAGTCTGGTAGCACTTTTAAAAACTAGCAAATTTATTTATTGCATGAGCTTTCGTGGGGAAAAAAATCAAAATGGGATTTTTTCCCATGAAAGCTCATGAAGTAAATAAATTTGCTAGTCTTTAAAAGTGCCACCAGACTCCTTGTTTGTTTTCTTGAAGTAGACTAACACGGCCACCCCTCTGGAATGTGACATTCTTTAAGTCAATTACTTTACGTATTCACATAGCATAGCGTTCTTTGGAACACATTTCTTTAGAAATTACCCTTCCTTTAGGAAAGACTTTTGCTTTGTATATGTTTGTCCAAGAAGCCTACTTCAAAACGTAGGAGCCACTGGTTGGACTAGGAAGCAGCATGCAAAAACTGTACCAAGGGATATGTAGTTTTCATTCTTGGCTTCTATTTCTTCTTCTGCCAATAATGTGCTGCAAGAAGAAGGGGCTGGATGGCTATATACAGACTGGCCAACTGAAGAAGGAAAAAGAAGAGTCCCAACTACAGGTCACTGCACATCCAATGCACTGCACCAAGATACAAAACCAGAGTAAATCAACTCAACCCACTAGGGAAATAACCAAGCAAGGTCTTTCTAGGTACAGCCAGAAGGAGAGAAGGTGGCACGTACTTTTCCTATAAACCTGGCTTTGTTCATTTCCCCTTTTACTTTTATAATCTCTCCCAGATCAGCCTTCGATAGAATCCCATACACACAAGAGCACATCTACACCTTCCCACAGGGATAAAATTAGGAGTGCCAAAGAAAGAGACCACTGCTCATGCTTCGAAGAACCCAGTTAAACAGGACAAACAACATCCTGCTTTATCAACCTGCTGTACAAGTAACTAGTAATTGTACCAGAAATCAGTTGGGGATATTTTCTTGTCAGCTTCAGCAGACTTGATATTTTGCTCCCAGTCTGATCAGAGAAGTCTATGATCACATGGAGAACTGCACGTCTTGGCAGATCAGATAATGGAAGGATAAATAGGGAAGGAAACAGCAGGACATAGCAGCAGGATAGCTAGAGTGAGCCGCATGTGTTGTAGCACAGCTAACCAAGTTTTGCAGTATGCTAGCATCTGTTCCTGATGGAGAATTTCATTACACTTCAGCCATCCTTCACTAATGCTGCAGAGCTACAGACGGATGGTAAGAGGCATTAACGACCCCGAGGGTCCATTAGGTCTTTGTACTACAGCAAGTTCTTAACACTCTTACATTTCCATGACTCTGGGGCAAGTCTTAACTCTTCACCCAAAGTAAGACCGACACTAGGAAAAGAGGAATTTGATTGGTCCCCGGAACTTCTAAGCCCTGCAGCATTTGGATTCGCACCCTTGAGACCCTTCGTGTTATAACTTTAGCAAGTATGTTTAGACGCCATCCTCACGGGCAACGTAGAGTCTCTTAAAGCTGACTGGATTTAAGCAGTAACTGCTCAGTTCAGGTTACCCAGTGGCACATGCAGTATGGATTCAGGTCCCACACCCTCCAGCTCATGCATGGCTTCTCAAGGTGCCTGTCCCCATCCTGGGTTGTTTGGTTACAAGGAATCCATTTTCCTCTGTGGGGATAATGCCTTTCTCTCTCTGTGAGCCAAATTCCTCTCTCTTCTCCATCTCCTTATGGGTCAGGAGCTGGAGTCCCCTATGGCAACACATCAGATTCCACAACATGGGGGACTTGCCTTTTTGCCTATCAAGTCTGGCCACCATTATACAGAGTGACCAGACAGCCTTCTTAAACCAAAGTAATGTTATATCTTTAAAGTAGAAATAAAGCATAAAATAAAAGAAAAAAGGATTTTAAAAAAACAAACAAGATCTATACGCAAGCCTACCTTATTACCACCATATGATCGTGGCTTATGAAAGTCTAACTTGTGTCTGAAGAGCTTCACCCCCACATCTTATGGACAGAGTTAACTGTTTATAGTTTCCTGGCTCTGTTAGTTCCCAAAGTTAGCAAAGCAAGTTTGGTACCAGGGTTGGAGCCCAGATATAGGATCGTCACAGGTAATAGCTCAGGCATCACCTCTTAAACTATCTCCTGGCAACACTTCAGGAAGGTTATCTCAGGCTATTGTTTCACCTGCTGCCGTTCTGCTCAGCAAGTTACTAATAACCTAAACTAACACGTTCACTCAGTAAACACCCCCATAAGTAGGTTAAACTATGCAGGAGTCAAATTCCAAAGGGGTAGCCATGTTAGTCTATTGTAGAAAGACAACAGAGTCTTGTGGCACTTTTAGACCTCTTCCACCTGGCCCATGACTGAGCGCCATGGGACAACACTCTCTCCCCCTGAGAGAAAGAGAGGTCTCATATCATCACAGAGAGCAGCCTTGCATACCCAGCACTCCACGGTGCCACAAGAGTGTAAGCCCTAGTATTTCGATTGATGGTACGTACGGCCCACTTGAAGTATCTTTAAATCAAATATGGCCTGCCAGAGCAAATGCTTTTGACACCCCTGACCTACACTATACATAACTTACTGCAGAACAGTCCGCTGTCCAGCTCCTTGTTGCCAATGTAATGGTAGAGAAGAGAGAGGACTTTTGTGCTGTACAGAAAAGGGATTCTTTAGACTGCTGAACACAGACAGTTCTCTCTGGCTCAGCCTGTGCAGCTACTGTGCCCACTGGACTGGCCTGGATTCAGAAGTCTTGCAAGGGACAACTGACTACAGCTGGGTAGGAACCTAATTTCCCATGCCATGAAAATTTTTGAGATTTAATTTTTTTTCCTGTGCTGCATTAGAACAAACACAGAACAAACAAACAAACCTTTTCCATGAAAGCCCAGAAAGATCACAGATTAGTATGGTGATTGGGGAACTCACCGGAGATGTGGGACATGTGGGTTTGATCCTCTGCTTTAAATCAGGGATGTGAACGAGGCTCTCCTACATTCCAGCTAAATACCTGACCCACTCATCTCTCTAGCTCTAGTTTTATCCAGAAATTCCATCCGGAACTTGAGAGTTCTTCCCATTGAAAGGTTCATCAACACCCGCAAAAATATGCAGTTTTAACAAACTGATGTTTTCCAACACAAAGATGTATCAACCAAAATTACCAGTCAACTCTACTGCTGACGATGCTGCAAGAGCACAGGAAATCTAGGACAGCGGTTCCATGGCACACCCACTTTTTTCAGCTGAATTAGTTGCTCATAAACATCACATTACTTACATTTACCATGGTTACAGTTTTACGAGAAAGGTTTGCAACACAGTGCATACAACAAGCTAAAGAAAGTTCAAACGCATTCATGTTTCAAATCCACTGGAAAAAAATTAACACGTCTCAGTTTTGCCCTTCGGCCACCTGCGTTTAGAATGTTCATGGTTTAGAATCGAAAGACCGATACCTCGCTTCTAATCTGATGAGTAATTTTCATGAATTTTATGAGTTGTAATTTTGGTTGAGGAGAATATTGTTTAAGATGAAACAATGTTTGCTTTACATTAAAAACGAGAGTCCCGTGGCACCTTAAAGACTGATAAATTTCTTTGGGCATAAGCTTTCGTGGGCTGCGACCCCCGAAATTCATCTGACAAAGTGGGTTGCAGCCCACGAAAGCTTACGTCTGCTGAAATTTGTTAGTCTTTAACATGCCACAGGTCTCTCGTCGTTTTTGCTATATACAGACTAACACGGCTACCCCTTTAGAATTCGTTTTACATTGATTTTCATTACCTTTGTACAAAATTTCATGGCACCCTTGGATACACCAGTTTGCCACAGCCCACTGGTTGAAAACCACTGATCTAGGAAGTGGTCATCATAGATGAATGCAATACAGCTCCTTCTCTCCTACAGCTTCCATAGAAAGCTCAGCGAGAGAGGCTGTCGGAAAACAGCAGTGCCTTGAAAGACAGGTCATCGTTAACATAGATGAAACATGGTATGAGAGTAGAGAGCAATATATAGGATTACTACCCAGTGGGGCAGCTTAATTGCCAAGACATTGCCATGCTGAATGAAGTAGGTTTAAAGCAAAAATACAGCATGTGTTATTTTAATAAGTGAGGATGGACTTGACTTCAGTGCCTTAAATAGATTACTGTGCAGGATGCTGTGGCTGCCTGTGAATATATTGTTGCATGGAGGAAACTAAAGCAATTACTGAGTTACATACTGTAGAGAAGGTTCCACCTTTGGAGCTGGGTCACTCACAACTCCCTCCTCGCTCCTCCAGGGCAAATGAAGGATTGTGAGAGTGGGAAAGCGAAACTGTTTGAGCTTCCCAGATTGTTCCATCAGTGGGAACTGGCTTTGTTTCCTAACCCCCAAAGACACAAGTCCATACACTTAGTTTCCTCGGATCAGATGATGAACACAGCCTTCTGCACAGACGATGTTCACTGCATGGATTCTGGGACTCCCCTCTCCAGACCCCCTTCCTGCTCCATTCAGACTGTTCCCAAGCAGTGCCATCAGGACTGCCCCACCAAACAATCCTCAAGGGGAACCTAATTCTTGTCAGAAAGACCAAAATTATAAAAATCAAAGCAAAATAGTGATGCAGTAACCCAATTTTACCTTTTACAATCCATAAACTCCAAGCTCTTCCCCTTGCGACATTCAGAGACTCCACAATACCTCTTTGTCTCCACAATAACTATAGCACAGGTCTTGCTCACAAGGACTGTCCATCTGCCACCATTTTGGACCTTCCTATAAAGTCAGGGAAGATTCAAATCACAGGCAGCTTCCCCAGAAAACTGGTAAATGGCCTCACCCCAGGAAGGAAAGTATGTGTGATGTACATAACTTACCAGTACTGCTGCCTGAATAGCCCCTTCCTGTAACAGATCTAACACATCCAAGAAAGCTGTCCAGGGGTAGGGCAGATGGTGCTATACAAACAGCTGCAAACAGTGTTTTCTGCCAGTGTAAAATGAGAATCAGGTGGACAGCCTAAGGGGAAGAACTGGCTTTCAGATCCTGCCTACTACACACCATCCCCTTGTTTTCTGCTTCTCAGGTATTGTCTGTACAGGAACATTTTCCTGGTTTAAGCTAAGTTTAAGGAAATTAAGGCCATTGTGGAGAAACTAAATGCATCGGTCTACATCACTGAGAATGTGAGGGAGTTTCCTTAAGCCGAGCCATTCTTTTTAGGTGAGAAATCAGAGGAACAGTCGCAGGTTGAGGGGTCATTAAAAGAGGTCTTGGAACAAACTGATAAATTAAACAGTAATAAATCATCAGATATTCACCCAAGAGTTCTGAAGGAACTCAAATGTGAAATTGCAGAACTACCACTGTGGTATGTAACTTATCATTTAAATCAGTTTCTAACGTGATGCCAATTTTTAAAAAAGGCTCTAGAAACAATCCTCACAATTACAGGCTGGTAAGCCTAACTTCAGTACCAAACAAATTAGCTGAAGCTATAGTAAAGAACAGAATTATCAGATACAAAATGAATTCGATTTTTTTGAGAAGAGGCAACGTTTTTGTAAAGGGAAATCATGCCTTACCAATCTACTAGAATTCTTTGCAGGGATCAGCAAACATATGGACAAGGGTGACCCAGTAAATATAGTGTACTGAGATTTTCAGAAAATCTTTTACAAGATCCCTCACCAAAGGCTCTTAAGCAAAGTAAGCAGTCATGGAATAAGAGGGAAGGTTCTTTCCTGGATCAGTAACTGGTTGAAAGATAGGAAATAAAGAGTAGGAATAAATGGTTAATTCTCAGAACATAGAGAGATAAATAGTGCTGTCCCCAGCAGTTTGTACTGGGACTAGTCCTGGTCAACATATTCATAAATGGTCTGGAAAATGGGTAAAAAGTGAAATGAGAAATTTGCAGATACAAAACCACTCAAGATCATTAAATTCAAAAGTTGACTATGAAGATTTATTAAGGGATCTCACAAAACTGGGCAATTGGGCCACAAAATGGCAGATGAAATTCAGTGTTGATAAATGCAAAGTAATGCACATTGGAAAATGTAATCTCAACTACAGATATAAAATGTTGGGGTCTAAATTAGCTGTTACCACTGAAGAAAGATTTTGGAGTCATTGTGGATAGTTCTCTGAAAACATCCTCACAATGTGCAGCAACGGTATAAAAAAAGCTAACAAGAGGTTGGGAATTATTAGGAAAGGGACAGATAAGATAGAAGATACAACACTGCATCTTTATAAATCCATGGTATGCCCACATCTTGAATACTGTGTGCAGATCTGGTCATCCCATCTCAAAAAAGATGCATTGGAATTGGAAAAGGTACAGAAATGGGCAACAACCATGATTAGGGGTATGGAAAGGCTTCTATATGAGGAGATATTAATAAGCCTCAGACTTTTCAGCTTGGAAAAGGGAAGACTAAGGGCAGATATGAAAGAGGTCTATTAAAAATCATGATTGGTATGGAGAAAGTAAATAAAGAAGTGTTATTTATCCCCTCCTAACACAAGAACTAGGAGGTCACCAAATGAAATTAGAGGCAACAGGTTTAAGATAAACAAAAGGAAATATTTCTTCACACAAGGCAGAGTCAACTTGAACTCCTTGCCAGAGGACGCTGCAAAGGCCAAGATAATAACGGGGTTCAAGAAAGAACTAGATAAGTTCATGGAGGACAGGCCCATCAATAGCTTTTGGTCAGGATGGACAGATGCAAAACCATGCTTGAAGAGCCCCTAACTTCTGTTTGCCAGAAGCTGGGAATAGGCAACAGGGAATGGATCACTTGGTAACTACCTTGCATGTTGACAAGATCCAGAGGGGTGGCCTTGTTAGTCTAGTTCAGCAAAACGAACAAGGAGTCTTGTGGCACTTTTAAAGACTAACCAATTTATTTATCACACTTTTGTGGGAGAGATCATACTTCGTTTTCAAGTGTCTGACGAAGTGGGATTTTCTCCCATGAAAGTTCATGTGATAAATAAATTGGTTAGCCTTTAAAAGTGCCACAAGATTCCTTGTTTGTTTTGATAACTACTTGTTCTTTTCATTCCCTCTGAAGCACCTGGTATCAGCCACTGTCAGAAGACAGAACACTGGGCTGGATGGACCCTCGCTTTGAGCCAGCATGGCTGCTCTTATGTTCTAAGCTGGGAATTGAAACAGATGTAGTTACACCAGCTTAACCACTGTGTGGACACTGGTAGAAGAGCGTACCTACATAGGATTAAACTGGTGTAACTATAGGTGTACAACTGGTAAAGCTTCCCATGTAAGCAGGGACCTGCTCAAGTCAACTCCTCCGCTCTTTCCTCTTCCCTGAACCTTCCTGCCTTGTACACGTACATACCTCACGTCCTTCCTGCCTTGTGCATACCTCACGTCCTGAGTGGTTTCTTCACTCTAGTGGAGTAAGGCACTTACACAATGGGAGTAAAGTTGGCAGACTCTGGCCCTCCAATTTAAATGGCCCTAAATTTGGCAATATTCCCAATGATGTAAATAAGAGGTTGCTCTGAGTAAGGACTTCTGGGATGTGGCCCTGGCTGAGTATTTGCTCTTTGTCCTCTGAAGTGATATTTAATGGACATACAGTTCGATGACTATGAGTGGTTAACTGTATTCCCCAGACTGGAACAAAGAGGCATTTGACTTTCCATTTTTCAGCATTCATCACAGCACAGACCACACAGGTTTGAACTAGTTTTTCCTGGTTTCATTCACCTTAATCGTGTTACAATAGTATAAATAGCTTGGATATGTACAGCACAGTACCACAGAAATCAGTCCAAGGAGGATAGGTTCCATCAATAGCAGCCAGTCCCCTTCTATCCCGCCAACCTGTAGACTTTCAACAGAGTCTTGTGGCACTTTTAAAGACTAACAGATTTATTAATCGCATGAGCTTTCGTGGGAGAAAATTTTCTCCCACGAAAGC
>ML685782.1:4267072-4301406 GCA_007922175.1 Pelusios castaneus
GCTTTCGTGGGAGAAAATTTTCTCCCACGAAAGCTCATGCGATTAATAAATCTGTTAGTCTTTAAAAGTGCCACAAGACTCTGTTGAAAGTCTACAATAGACTAACACGGCTACCCCTTTGGAATATAGACTTTCAGTACAGCATTTCTCATGAAACCTTCTGAATGCCAGATTTGTGCAGTTTACCTTTATGCTGTTATCGGAGTCTCCCCATATGGAAAATACAGTATTTGCATTATAATGCACCATGCAAAGTACCAAGGAAGGGGAGGCTTTATGTTTGTTATTTGGTCCTTGACCTCAATCAAACAACGTAATTGCATCTCAAAGGTTTGCTCCTGGTTACGCAAGAATGAATAAGGGTAATCCAGATAGGGTGGATGAGTTAAAAATAATGGTTCCAGTGATGTCAGGTTTTCACCCACTGTGTGCAGATAAACCATATATAATCAGCAGCCTTTGCATTTTTTGCAATATTTTTTAATTGCTCCGGAGCAGAAGGATGAGTTATCTGAAAAATATCTACAAACCCAGAGGTCATGCTCTGCTATCTTTCACTGGCCTGATTTTGCTTGGCTTGGGTTCAGTGACAGCCAACTTCCTGGGTAGCCTCACTGATTTTAGTGGAATGACTGACAGAGTGAAATGTTATTCAGTGGGTTGAGTCAAGAGCCACAGACCAGACCCATGCCTGCTCATGGGGCAGAACAGCTATCCCATGCCCCTTATTTGATTGGTTTACTTACTTACTTACTGAATTGCAACGTGCCTGGCCAGCCAATGGGAATGAAAATGGCACAACCTGGCCCTGGGCGAGATACGTAAGAAGCCATTACTGTGTAACGTGTGCAGACTAGACAGGATATGTTGCCTTCATAGGGAGGGGAAGCGAGTATGGATGAGTGAATGGAGGATTGGACAAGGACTCAGGAGATCTGGATTCTGTTCCTGGCTCTGCCATTGGTCTTCTGGATGACCTTGGTCAAGTCCCAACTCTGAGCCTCAGTTACCCCACCTATAAAATGGGGAGAATGATACTGACCTTCTTTGCAGAACACTTTGCGATCTATAGATAAAAGAACACTATAGAAGAGCTACATGTAATTACTAATAGCTTCATTCTATGGCAAATCACAATGCTCCACAGCATGAGAAATAGTCTCCTAGTGACAACTCCCTAACGCATTAAACCCTAGCCCAGCTGAACAAAGGCAGAGGTGGGAAGCTCAATTCCGCAATTTAAACATCAACCTTTTTCAAGTCCTGGGCTTCATATTGCTTCCTCATGCCTTACCCAAGCAGAGGTTTGCATCATCCAATGTCAGGAGGGATTGCTTTTATTATTTATTGCTGAAAGCAAGGCATGCTAGATAAAATCCCATGGAAATAACCACCTGCATTCCCCTTCCCCCACAGAACATATTTTACATTCCTCATTCTGCACATCTCTCCCTTTCATCTGCATTACAGGAAGTTTCAATCCGCCTGTGCTGAGCAGTAAAACTGCATACAGCAAGGGCACAAAGTGCCGTTTAACGAGGTACCCAGGGCATAGTTCTCCTAACAGGATATTCCCTCTGCACCAGCACTGCACCGCAGTTTGCTGGGTTTGGGCAAGTTGATCATCCAGTCCAGTACAACTCCCTGCCCCTCAAAAAACAAAAAGCCCAGCCTTCCCTTTCTCCACAAAAAACCCTTCAGTAGTAAATATGAAGGGATGTGAAAATATGCAGCAACAGAGCTTGCTGTCTAATCCTAGTTGAACTATACGACGGCATCTCTGCCTAAACGCCATTCAAAATAGTTTTCTAGTAAGCATTAGATATTGTAAATATGTGACCACCTAGTAATTCATATTTGTTACTGTAAGGCACACCCCAGTACATCTGAACTTCACAATGATACAGATCTCTGAGCTTTTTGCCGAAATTGAGCTAAAGGAGAATCTCCATTAGCTATGGGTGATGTAAGGCTTATGAGACACAGCTGAGCCTCCGAAGTCCTTCCTGGAAAGAGCAGGTGCACATATACACATTAGTCATGCCATTAGAGAACGAAAGGTAGGGCACCATGGTGCATTTTGATCATGCTCCACAATGTCAAAGGATCGGAGCTTGCTGGCTGGACTACACACTTTGTGGTGCGGTGTTTTATATAGCTGCAGCTTCTCCTGCTTAGAGAGTCATGCAAGGATCTTAAACGGCTATATGCTATTAATCAGGCACCTAAAATGCAAGTCAGGCACGGTAATCGGCTTGCTTGGATTGGTGATGTTTTCTGGAGTTTACACAGTGCTTTGTGAAACCTTGACAGATTTTTCTGTTTCCTAATAGGCTGGAGTCTAAAGAGAACACAGTCTTATTATTTAGATGTCTTGCCTCAGGAACAAGCAAGTGGAACTAATTAGCGGGACTGCCCTGCTAACCAGAGCAGAACAAACAAACAAACAAGAATTGATATCGGACTGATTTTGTGATAAGGGAAGAACAGACTGGCAAATAGGTATCTTAGCTGAGCATAAATACATAATGAAGGAAGGACGGGGTGTTTCTGACATGACAAAAATGAAGGGAGATCAGAGCTAGTTTACTAACAGCACCAGAATATGCACTGTGCCTATGTCGGTGATTCAGAAAAAGCGGAACGGAGCTGCATTCCAGAGTGGTGAGATGCATCCGTTTATGGTATATTTCACACTTCTTCCACGTACAATAGTCACAGCTGAGGTCATCTGGACAAGAGCAGTGTATAGAAAAACGAACACAACATCTGTTTCTATTACCATTCCACCTCGAAAGACTAGGCTGACTGCACCAGAGAAACGTGTTGGGTGGTTTCAGTAGATGTATGCACACAATCTTTCCTGGGAAAATGGCACAAATGAGAAGGGCTGTGGCAGCTCAGGAGTAACACACAGGAAACCAAAGGACGTGCAGCTTGAGCCCATGCTGTAGGATTTGACCTTTAAAGTCACGTCAACGCCCCCAGCTGACGAGAGATCCAAGGCCTGGTTCTCCACCGCTTTGCCGCTTGTGTAGCCACTTACACTGGGCAAAGTGTGTGTAAAGCGCCACCATCTGTGGGTGCAAATTGACGTCACGTGTGGCCATGCTTTTGCACAGGTGTAAATGGCTAAGTGAGATGCAAGTAGAACACAACCATGCAATGCATGTCATAGTCCCCTCTCGCAAGTCACTAGGACACAGATTTTTCACATCCTGCAGCATTCAGATCCATCCCCAGATTTCAAGTATCCCAAGAATGTTTCGGTCCAGGGGACTGGTTTGGGCTCACACTAACCAGTGCTTCAATTTCTGTTCAATAGTCACCAAACAGCACATGAGAGAGAAAGTTCCACGGCACAACTACAGATGCCAGTCACCCTCGACTAGAAAGACAGAATTAGAAGAATCTGACATAGGACAAATCTCCAATGTGTTTGAGGTGCTCTAGATACAAAAGCAAAATGCAACAGGTAGCCTTTGTACTCCATACAGCAAGAAGAAATGTGGGAGGGAAAAGAGCTCTAGGCCGTGGAGCCCGCAGAAGTGAGCAAGCAAAGTCATCCCCGCTCTCTCTGTCCACTGTTGATTACTGAGCTCATGGGAGCTTAGACCTCTAACATGACAATTCACTCCTGTCTGCAAAATAGAAAAATGATTCCTGAGAAAATTAAGAGCATAGGAATGGCCATACTGGGTCAGACCAATGGTCCATTTAGCCCAGGATCCTGTCTTCCAACAACGGCCAATACTAGGTGCCTCAGAGGGAATGAACAGAACAGGTCATCATCAAGTGTTGCATACTCTGGCAAACAGAGGCCAAGGACACTTCAAGGCATGGTTCTGCATCCCTACCAATCCTGGCTAACAGCCATTGATTCACCTGTCCTCCATGAATTTATCTAGTTCTTTTTTGAACTCCATTGCAGTCTTGGCCTTCACAACATCCTCTGGCAAAGAGTTCCACAGGTTTATGAAGAAATACTTCCTTTTGTTCATTTTAAACCTGCTGCCTATTAATTATATTTGGTGACCCCCTAGTTCTTGTGTAATGAGGAGTAAATAACACTTCTTTATTTACTTTCGCCACACCACTCATGATTTTATAGACCTCTATCATATCCACTCTTCATCCTCTCTTTTCCAAGATGAAAAGTCTCAATCTTACTGATCTCTCCTCATATAGAAGCTGTCCCCAATCTTTTTTTTTTTTTGTCCTTTTCTGTATCTTTTTCAATTCCAATATAACTTTTTTGAGATGGAATATTCGATCTGCATGCCATATTCAAGATGTGGGCATATCACGGATTTATAGAGAGGCAATACGATATTTTCTATCTTATAATCTATCCCTTTCCTAATGATTCCCAACATTCTGTTAGCAGGATTCTACGAACAGCTGCAGGAGCAGGTGTGCACATGCTGATCAGTGCCGAGAGTCTCAGGGAAAAGAATTACTATACAGAGGGAAATGAGTGGCAGCTACTGTTTCCATCATTTCAACACTACTGTAATGTATGCAAACATGCATCTCTTCATTTTGTAAGAGGGGAAACTGAAGCACAAAAAGCCTATGACTTTTGGGTCACGCAGACAGTTGGTGTCAGAGCTGGGATTAGGAATCTTCCGACTCCCAATCCTGTGCTTTACGTCCGTCTTTACTCCCAGGTGAACCCTACAGCTGCAAGGCTCCACGCTCAAGATTAAACAAACTCTTTACTAATGCTCCCTCCCTCCCTCCTTCTCCGCTGTCAACACCACCGACCTTGAAAGGCTGGTCATCTGGCCCTTGTCTGACACCTCCCACCCTGTACATTTATGCAGCATCCAGGGCATGCCACAATTTTCTTCGCAACGTTCCTAAGATCCAGCATTTTCCACACAGCAAAAACTCTGGTCTGATCTCTCATTATCTCCCATCTTTATTTCTGCAGCCACCTCCCCCGCATCGGCCCCCTCCAGTCCATTCAAAATGCAGCTGCTGCAATTATTGTCCTCACCATTACAACACATGCACACACACACTCATCCTTTGAATCCAGCCACCGGCTCTCTCTTTTCCACATCCAGTCTAAGCTTCTCATTCTCCCTGTTAAACAAACAAGGAGTCTTGTGGCACTCTCACTGTTGAGGCCCTCCATTTCTCTCCTCCCCACAGCCTACTTATTTGCACTGGTATCTTATCAAGTCACTCTGTGCCTCTCTCGTCTGCCAATCTTGATTGCCCCTTTGCCCCTCTAGTATGTCTAGAGTCTTCCCGCTTCGATTGCCAATTTTCTCAACTATCCCATAAGGGCTATCATGATTTTTCCACTCTGCCTGTTACACTGGGAACCCCCTTCCTGAACAGATCTGTAGGGCACTGTGGTGTCCACTTCCTGAAGGCGTCACTCTTTCCGCAATGGAATTGAGAATATAAAAGGTATTGCTATAATCAACACCCGTTACACTCTCAGTTTTCCCAAGGCATCCTGCCCACTCTGTGTTTGTCCGCCTGGCCTAGACTGTAAACATTTTGAGCCAGTCTCCAGCACAACAGCAGCCTGTAGAAGTATTAAATAAAATCAAATCATTCTCAAGTTTTGGAAGAATGCCAGTGTTTCTCTTTAAAAGAAATACTGGGTCTCCCCCACCACAGCCTCCAGATTGTCACCCTGTAACCAGGGTAGGTGGAGCAAGCTTCACTTATTACCCATCGCTGTAATACCTTCTCTAATTTATCCCTTCGTAAAAGAAATAGATCAGAGGCAGTTGTGGTTTTTAGTGTTTTAAGACCATACCAGACTGACAGGATTGCAGAGCACTGGTAGTAACCATACCCATTCGCTGCACTGTTTCCCCAATTATACACAAAATGCCTATGTTAAAAGATCATTATTAAGATTGCAAAGTCAAACACTCAGCAGTTAGGAAACACCTGTGCAACCTTAATTCAGTCTCCTTCTGGGTTTGCATTATAATCCAGTCTTTTAGTTAAGTGATCACGTACTCCGCTTCCCACGGGATCCCTGCCTCGTCTAGTGCAGAAGATGGACCTGCTCTAGGGATGCCTAATGAAGCAGGCTGTTTCCAAAAGACTCCTGCCTCACTTTTTGCAGAAATTAGAACGTGTGTTTTGAATGACATGGGATGGCAGAAAAGAAGAGACGATCTCCTGATTCAGGCAGCTGAATACTTTCCTGGAGAATCTGACTCTTTCCCTGCCTCTGCCACCGAGTTGTGTGTGATGCTGGGCAAGTCACCGAAGCAAAATCTTTCACAGGTGCCTGCAAATTGTGTATTCCTCCTAATCTGGGTGCCTGACTTGAGGCCCTGGGGCCTGATGTAGTGCTGAGAACTCACAGCTACAACCGAAGCAGCGCTTGAATATATAAAGTGCAATATAGTTCTAAATACGGTGAAAAGTCAGGTGACAGGTTTCCCAAATTGGGCACTCAAAGCTAGTAGATCGGTTTGACCTTAATCTGTCTGTGCTTCACCTCCCCATCTGTAAAAAAAGAGACTGAAAAGACAGCAATGGAAGACTAGATCAGAGTGGCCCCAACATACAGGTCCTCCTCCAACACCAGTAACTCAAAACTGGGGCAAGCACAATCAGAATCAGGTCCACTGCCTAGAACTGAACAGGAATCCAGAGCTGAGCAATTCCAAAGGTTGCTGAGGTGATCAGTTCTAGGGATCTGGTGTAAACCCCATTCTCCTTCGGATAGCAATCCGATCGACACAGAAACAAGGAGTGGTTTCATTTCACATACCTTATGAGAGTAATGTTGATCTACAATCCTGGCCAGCCCAAAGTCGCCAATCTTCAGCACCAGGTCCTCTGTGCTGATGAAAATGTTGGCAGGCTTGAGGTCTCTGTGTAGTATGTTAGCTGAGTGGATGTACTTCAGCCCTCTCAGTAGCTGATACATGAAAAGTTTGGCATGTTCCTCGGGCAGCGTTCCTTGCTCCAACAGTTGAGCCAGGTCAGTCTCTATGTACTCCTGGATTATATACACCACGTTAAACTTGAATAATTCCCCTTGCAGATCAGCGCCCTTCGGCCCCAACACCTCATAGACTTTCACAATGTTGTCGTGGTCCAGTCGGCGGATGATCTTGATCTCTCGGAAGGCATGCTTCATGCTCTGTGGATCACTGATGGTAATCTTCTTCACAGCCACTTTGCAGCAGCTCTTGCTATCAACAGCAGACAGGACTAGTCCGTTTGCACCAACACCCAAGGGCCTGAAATCAACAAAGCGGCAACCCAGGTCGTAGCCATACATGCTGGCGATGCAGTCGCACTTCTCTGCCATCCTTGGGCTCGGTTCTTTCTTTGTCACGTGAAAAACTGAGAAAGGCAAAGGATTTCCAGATCACAGATGTCTCTCAAAACAAAGGGGGTCATTATTCCTAACAAAAGCGTAGGGAGATGCTTGTTCTGAGTCCATATTTTCAAGCGAAGAGGCTTCCAGATACACAGAAACGGTGAAAATAGATGTCTGAGCAAAATGATCTATTTCAAGCTAGACAGGGGAGGGGGGGAAAGGGACACTTTCCAAAGAGCTTCACTATTTGGAATGCAGAATAACTGAAGAAAAAGTAATGAAAAAATAGTTCGTCTGAGCAAAACACAATTCGTTTATTTTTCTTGGGCTATTAAAAGACCAGCTCTGGTAAATTCTTCAGCCTCTCTCACTGTTTTCTCTCTGAAGCCTACAATACACATTGCTGAAATAATCAGCTAGCTGGTATCGTAATTAGCTTTTCTTCTAGGTCTTTATACTGTTCGCACTTACTTCAGGTGTTATTTTACAGTGGAGTCCAGATAGCAGATTTCAGCATTTAATGGGGGAACCCAGAGTTGCTTTGTATCCTGCTAGCTGCCAACCATGACCGCCAGCCCCCAGGTTCCACAAATCACCTTCAAACTGGGGAGCTAAAGTTTCCAGGAGTGTATTCAAATGCCAGATTTCCTTCTCTGAAGCCAGTCGTTCAGTGAGATTCTGTTCTTACTACCATCCTCTCTCTATAAACAGGCCCCATTTTCCATCTGGTAGGTAGAAGCCGTTGACCAAGGTAAACAGCTTTTCTGATTGAAACTTGCTTCATCAGCTGACCTCAGCACAGTAAATTTCCATGCTCGGTATTCTAACACCTTCCCTTTGTATGTCTTTTGTTAACCAGCCCAATTATCATTCAATCTTTATAGCTGTTTGGAACATTTATTGCTGGTGGAGTTTCCTGCATCATACGTCTGGCTATCCCTCAGTAGTTCTCAGCCCTCCTCCTGGAAAAAAAGAAGAGATTGATTGATTTGATAAGACCGTCAAATATGCGCCTCCTATGTAAATTCTTTCTTCTTGAAGGTTAAACATGGGCAAAACTGTAGGTGGGAAATATCAGCTGTGACCTTTTTGGAAATTAATTTATAGTCTCTATGCTCCCCAAACGCACACATCAGCAGTAGCTTTTTTTCAAATGGTTAATTCTTCCTTTTTAACCTGAAAAATATAAAGGGTCACATGCTTTTTTTTAATGTTTGAATATTTCGTGAGACAGTTTACAAATGTCAAAAGATTTAACAAGACTTGTGTCTCGTCCACTTAAACAGCACAGGCATGCTTAACTGAATTGCGAGGACATTGTATTAGCAGTACATTACGCACAAAAGGCATTACATGCTAAGCAACCCAAAGTAGAGGAATTGTCATGTTTTTCTTCGGTTTGTAATTTATGTTCTTCTTGTTTAAAAGCTGTTCAGTTTGGGTTTTTCTCCCCCCCCCCTTCTGTATGTAAATAGTGCAGTGGAGGGGAGGAGACTCCCACAGGTACACAAAAACATCTGACTTGCATTTCTGCTCTGTGCAAGCCACGGTAATTTAAAAGCTGCCTCAGCCCAAGCTGTGATGATGATCTCAGTCTGTAGTGCCTTTCATTCAGAAGGGTCTTAACGTGCTTTATAAACTTTACCAATTGACATATAAACTCTACATAGAAATTTTCACCTGCCCCTGAAGAGAGGCCATCTCTAGGAGAAATCAAACCACTGTTTGACTTCATTAACAGCCTCAGCCACCACGCATGCCTTGTGCTGTTCTTAAACTAAATTCAGCGAGATCTGGATTCCTGACCGAGTCTCTTGGTACTACTGTACTATACATGTGAAATCAACAAACAACAACAAGAGAAAAGAAGAATGGTTCAGCTCTTAACTCCCTACTCGAAGGCTTTGGCCCCTGGCTTCAAGTCCCTGACCTGCCACAGACCGCCTGTGTGACCTTGGGCAAATCACTTAGAACCACAGTCACAGAAAACTTCATTATGGTGACACGAAGCATCAACTATGCTTAAATTTTAGGCCAGGGCTTGACAAATCCCAGGTGCCAGGTCGCCATGGTGCCCAGAAATTTCACTGTGACGCCTAGCTGTGCCATGGGGCTTCAGAAGCAAAACGCCCCCTGGCAATGAAAAAAGCTGCTGGCACCGAAATTTTCAGGGGCACTGCCATGCACAACCTGCCCTACCCCCATCCCGGGTAGGATGGGGGCCTGGGGCTTTTTCTCACAGCAGCAACAGCTTTTTTCCAGCAGTGGGGTCGGTCTGCTTTTGAAAAGCCTGGCTCCTTAGTTTTTGGGCTGGCTCCTAGCTGGAAGGCAAATTTGTCGAGCCGTGTGTTAGGTAGCTAGGAAAACCATTGGGGTTCACAAAAGCCAACATGCCAGCTAGACATCTCCTCACCTAAGTGAGCCAATGGGTGACGTCAAGCCGAGGGGTGTGCGCTAAGCCCCGCCCCTCTCTCACAGGTAAGTGGCTACACTCCAGGCTGGAGGGACCCTGAGCATGGGGCTAGGAGCTTACGCTATTTTGTCAGGAAGCCCACGGGATGAAGGAGCAGCAGCAGCAGGTGGTCCCTCCTCAATTTTAGCCCAGTGACTGGGGTGCTCGCATGGGAGGGGGGAACCCCTCAGTTCAGTTCCATCTGAGGGGCTTAAGGGATATGAACACTCTCAAGTGAATGCTCTAACTGCTGGACTCGTCCAACGTCCCTCCGTCTCCTCTTCTGAAGCTGCTCCATGGTGACTTCATAACGAAAGACTCGTTGGCCCAGAGAGTGGAAAAGCAAGCATGAGAATGACTCTGTAACCTGGTGGCTAGAGTGCAAACACAGGAGACCCAGGAACCACTCCCCCTCTTCCAGTGATTTTTTCCTTTACACTTATTTACCCACCATGGAACAGCTTTAACGGGAGAGTCTGAGAGCACCTACGTCAGTGTCCTGCAGCTCACTGATTAGCGCACCCACAGGAGAAGTAACAGATCCCATGCCAAATTCCTCTTCCCCCTCAGGGAGAGTGGGGACACTTGAAATGGGGGCAGCCCCCAGAGAGCACCCTAATCACTGGGAAAGAAGTTACGATAGAGCTCCTCCTCTTCCCTCCCCGCATTGTATGCAAGCTCACCTGCAGGGGTCTGATCCACAAGGTGAGGTCTGAGCATGCTCACACAGTCAGCCCTGCAAGGCGAGTTAAGCAGAGGAACTGCTATCTTCCCCTGGTCCATGCGCCCCCCTGAAACTTACACATCCAGACCCTTGACACGGGCTGCAGTGCACATGCTCGGAGGGAGAAACAGGGGTGCTCAGGAAAGTTTTACTGCAAAGATGTAGGTGCCAAGTGAGTTTAGGCACTTGTAGGCTCAGAGGCAATTGAGCAGGAGCTTTGTGAATCCCAGAGGAGCCAGATCCTGGGATGCAGCTAGGTCCCCAAGTTCTGTTGTGAATCTGGCCCTTCATTCTCTAGGCCTCTGTTCCCCCGCTGGAAAAAAATAAACAACAGGACTTCCGCAGGACACAGGATTGCTGAGAGGAGAAATACATGTGAGGTGCTCAGATGCTGTAGCAACAGGGGCCACAGACATAGCTTCGGTGACAGAACAGGTTCAGAAAAGGGCAACTAAAATGATTAGGGGTTTGGAGAGTGCCTCGTATGAGGAACGATTGAAAAGGCTGGGCCTCTTCAGCTTGGAAAAGAGGAGACTGAGGGGGGACATGATAGAAGTATATAAAATTATGACTGATGTGGAAAAAGTGGACAAGGAAAAGTTGTTTAAATACTCCCATAATACAAGAACCAGGGGTCACCAAATGAAACTGATAGGTAGCAGGTTCAAAACAAATAAAAGGAAGTTCTTCTTCACACAACGCACAGTCAACTTGTGGAACTCCTTACCTGAGGAGGTTGTGAAGGCTGGGACTATAACAATATTTAAAAGGGAACTGGATAAGTTCATGGGGGCTAAGTCCATAAATGGCTATTAGCCAGAAAGGGGTTAAGAATGGTGTCCCT
The DNA here is from genome assembly GCA_007922175.1 of Pelusios castaneus. Lineage (NCBI taxonomy): Eukaryota > Metazoa > Chordata > Testudines > Pelomedusidae > Pelusios > Pelusios castaneus. The sequence continues at coordinate 4,278,408 of ML685782.1, forward strand.
AGCCTCTGTTTATCAGAGGATGGAGACGGATGGCAGGAGAGTGATCACTTGATCATTGCCTGTTAGGTTCACTCCCTCTGGGGCACCTGGGCACTGGCCACTGTCGGTAGACAGATACTGGGCTAGATGGACCTCTGGTCTGACCCAGTACGGCCTTTCTTATGTTCTTATGTTCTTAACAGGCCAGCTTAACTTTGTGCTGAAAAAGAGAAAGAGAGCTACTGAGCTATCCAAACCTAGGATTTTCTGAGAGATCTCTGTGTCTGTGTTCCACACTGCAATAAAACACCCACAGCAGGCCGGTGAAGGCTGAGTCTGGCTTGTGGTGGTCAGGCTACATGGCTCTCAGACTGCAGCGTAAACATCCAGGCTCTAACCGTAGCCCAGGCTCTGCGAGTCCATGGTGTGGTTGGGTCCCAGAACCTGGGATCCAGCCTAAACCCAGACATTTAAACTACAGTTTTACTTTCTCAGGGCCCAAGCCCTGCAAGCCCAAGTCAGCTGCCATGGTGTATAATTGCAGCGTAGACATATCCTTGGATGCCTGCAAACCGAAAAAGGGCTACATTCAACATATGAATTGTTCAGACAGAAAAGCACCCACAGTTCCAGCCCTGCCACATGTGAAAAGGCCAGTCTCTCGCCTCTGTTACCAAAACAAATGGCTCCTTCTGGGTTTGAGAGCATGGTTTCTATAGGCTAGGCTGCTTTCCTACGGATCTTGTAGACACGAAATTAAATGCAAACCTGGCATAAGCAGGTGCAGCTCCATTTGAATTCAAGGTCCAGTGGTAAATAGTCTAAGAATTAGATTTAGTAAGTTGTTGGCCACATGCCTATGAACTTTGGTGGCTGCCAAAATCTTACATCATGTAGACAAACCATTAGATTTAGTACACTGATAAAGATAGACAGGATCTGGGATATTTACCAAGAAGAACATGAGTATTAGCAAGAGTGGAACATGACAGTCAGTTAACAATGCAGCTCATGTCTTTAGAAATGTTAATGGTGCAAACTTATTCCAGAGGGATCTTTATTAAGAGTCATGCTTCATGTCATTCCAAATGGGAGCATTTATTAGCAAAGTCTGAGACATTCTGCTGTATTTAGGTATTTAATCGGCCAGGGTAAAAGTGGCAGGAATTTCTTCACTCCTTTGTCAACTTTGTGCGTGACAAACGTGAGAGTGGAAAGCTGGCTTCATGTCTCACCGTCTCTCTTTTGAAGATATACTTAACAGTAGGATTCTGCTACTGCACACGCTCAAGTTGGAAGGGCTTCATCTCTAGCAGTCTGATCTGGTTCTACTTTTGGGCTTTGGAACTGAAAAAGCCAATTTCTGAGTCTGGGGTTCAGAAGCTGAAACTAAGGCTGACCTGGCCCATTATCAGGTCCCTTCCATCCACTGCTACTGACTGAGTCTGTTCACCTCTACAGAGCTCCATCTGCAACCCTTATAAATCTGTTTGGGGGAGGGTAATTGGGCACACTTGCTTCTTTCTCTGCCTCAAGAATCATCCCTGCCATGCTGTTTGGATTTAGGGGACCATTAATGATACTATTTCTTATTAATATTTTATAATTGAAATAATCCATAGGAACTATGCCATGTTTGGTACCAATAGAAAGTTGTAATTTGCTGGGAATGATTATATGGTTTATTTGTAGGATTTGCATCTGTATTAGAAGTTAGGAATATGTTTGTTGTATCTATATTTCAACCTGTGTGATTCGAGGAAACTCCCCAGTCTGGATGTCTACAGCCATTATTTCCTTAATGGCCCATTAAGGAAGCACACATGATGTTGAGTCTGAATGACATTTAGAATAATCACACTTCATGGCAATTATGAAGGTTCAGGTCCTCTGAACTGGCTCCTATTCCACTCTCTCCCTATAGCAGTGTCTGGACTGTGGCAGAAGAAAGGGACATGGCCGAGTTTCTCCTTGCACTGAACCATAAGAGGACAGCATAGAATCATAGAATAATAGGGTTGGAAGGGACCTCACGAGGTCATCTAGTCCAACCCCCTGCTAAAAAGCAGGACCATTGCCACTAAATCACCTCAGCCAGGGTTTTGTCTAACCGAGCCTTAAAGATCTCCAAAGATGGAGATTCTACCACCTCCCTAGATAGCCCATTCCAATGCTTCACCACCCTCCTAGTGAGAAAGTTTTTCCTAATATCCAACCTTGACCCCCCCAGCTGTAATTTGAAACCATTGCTCCGTGTTCTGTCCTCTGTTACCCTCGAGAACAGCCTAGCTCCCTCCTCTTTGGAGCAACCCTTCAAGTAGTTGAAGGTTGCTATCAAATCTCCCCTCAGTCTTCTCTTCTGTAGACTAAATAAACCTAGTTCCTTCAGTCTCTCCTCATAAGTCATGCTCCCCAGCCCCCTAATCAGTTTTGTTGCCCTCCGCTGGACTCTTTCTAATTTGTCCACATCCTTTCTGTAGTGGGGAGCCCAAAACTGGACACGGTATTCCAGATGTGGCCTGACCAGTGTCGAATAGAGGGGAATTATCACATCCCTTGATCTGCATGCATTGGAGCAGCATTCTCTGCCCATTCCTGAAATGCACAGAGTAGTGAGAGCCAGAAAGCAAGACAAGGGAGTAGTCGATAAGTACCAGGGAACTGTTTGGTAGCAGGGTTCACATGGACAGTTCGTGAGCAGCAGGCTAGTGCACTATAGATTTACACCCCAGCTTGCCACATGCTAGCTGTTCATCTCCATAAGCCCATAGACATCAGGCCAAATTCAGAGGAGGTGCAACTTAGGCTATCCCACACTAAAGTGGATGCCCTGCCCACTCAGACACTCTTAGACCTCATGACACCTACTCAACAGATGCACAAGAGAGATTCAATTGGTGCAGTTTACATGGCAAGGAGATCAAAGGTGTATTTGTCACAGCTTTGCCATGAGGCCTTGGGAAAGCTGCCACCTCAGCCTTACGGTGGGGATGAAGCAGAACCTTGCTAACCACACAGATGCTGGAGTAACCACGGTGGGTTACAGGAGTGACCAAATACTAACAGAGCAAGACTCAGGCGTGACACAACATTTTCTCTCAACTTACTCTGCAGGTACAGTTTAGCTCTTCTTATCAATGTGCCTCATTTAAAAAAAAAGGAATGAAACCTTAGTAACACAAGACTGGCAACAGCATCTGATACTAAACCTCTGACAAGAAGCATGAAGAGTACCATGTGTGTGTGCAAATTAGAAGAAGCCTGTGACAGGTTGTATTCAGCCTTTGCAGCTCCCTATTGGGAGCTCTGTGGTCCTATTGCACCCTGCCCCAAGAAGCAGTGAACTAGGAGGAAAGAAGCCGTACAAGTGAGTCCTCCAAGCTTACCTAGTGAGGACACTCCAGAAGCAGCTAGTTTGGAAGCCAGAGACCTGGTCCTCCCAGGACAAGAGGGGCTAGCCACAGCCAATCAGGGCCTGCTGGCCCAGATAAAATGAGCTGCTTGGCATTAGCAGGTCAGTCCCTAGCGGAAACCAGAGGAGTGAAGATGGGTGCTCTCTGGCAAAAGGATCAGAGAGAGTTTATGGCTGGCTGGGGATACCAGGGGTGAGAAGAGGACTGTGGTGCTGCATCCTAGTCACTCAGAGAGGCTTAAGAAGTGAGTGCACGTCACAATCAAATTTTGCAGCCATTCACTGAGCAAAGCTCTGGATGTCTCTATTCATTTGGTGGGAGTGCTGCGCCATTCAAGACCAGAGGCAGGGGGAAGAGAACCAAGCTGATCAACAACTGATTATTGCTTATGAACTCTGATCAGGTTCTGCCAAGGAAATTATATGTTTTTATCGCCATGTGCCTTTATTTCTGACTTACGTAAACACATATACAAGTTAGGCGGGGCCCCAGGTTCCTGGCAAGATGCCAATACCTTTTTTTGCAGTAGAGTCAATAGGGTTATTTGCAGGAGCTAAAGACAGAGAGGATTTGACATGGATAATGTATTAATGCATTTTATGTATGGTCTTCGCTTTAGTGTAATTCTGGTTCTCAACCTCCTTCCCGTGATACTCAGCTCACAAATAATTAGGACTTCAGATGCCAATCCTAGATCTTGAGAAGGAAATCCAAGATGGAGTCTGTCTTGTTCTGACCCTGTTTTTGCCTGTAAATTGATTCTCCTCTGCTTGTTGGGGATGCTAGACTTACTGTCTCCTTTCAGTCATTAAGCATAGTTAAGAAACTAGAATGAATCCTTTTCTGTATGACTCCCTCCCCATCAGCACGGTAAAAGTTTCTCAAGGCTACTGAGTACCGTAAATTGTAATAACATTAGAGAGTGTTTAGAACAAGTTGTGAGGATAACCGATGAACAAGTGTTATCCTTTAGTAAAAACATCTTGCATATATCCATCATCTATTGACATGTATATGTGTCATGGTTGTAGAACAAAGAGTTTTGTTTCTTCTCTCATCTGTCAATATTAGCAAATGTAACCCAAAAATGTATAAAAGTGTAAGCCAGCCTTTGTTTGGGGCTCTCTACCTTGGAGTTTTACTCTGAGTGTCAGGCTGCCATTCAGCTGAATAAAGCCTGATCACACGCCCTCGGTCTCTGTCTATTTGGTCTCAGCTGGAGAACGAGCCTCAGGGTGGGGGGGTGCCTATCAAGGTCCTCTTGACCTAAGAGAGCCCCTCCTAAAATTCCCCAACAATCTGGAAAACAGGCTTCCTTTCCTATGTTCATGAGTAGGACTGGGCCAGTGCAGAGCATGGCAGATGACCACATACAGACCGGCTGGACCCCCCAGCTCTTACCAGATTCTAAGCATTTTTAAATCTGTGGACGAAAAGCATTTTGCACACACAACCGTTGAGCATCATCCATCCAACATCAATACTGCAAAACCATGTATTTCCTCAGGCAGTTTACCTTCCTCAGCTATACCACGTGTCTGCCATACACCGGGTGTACTTAAAAACTGGTACCCTTCTAAAAGACTGTCATTTCTAGAAAAGTTTCCGTATTATAGAGTTCTCTTTCTCTCTACCAAGGGATTTATATGGTCCTGTCACCACAGTATGGAATTTTTTTTCCCCAAAAGCACTTGGAATTGGTCTCTAACCTGCCTCACACAAACCAACATGAGTGAGCATTTTACCACTGACTTCAAAGGGAGCAGAGTTAGGTCAGTTCAATGTGCTTTTGAAAAATCCCACCCACTCTGCTGCTGTAAGATGTCTCTGAAGACAGCGGAATCTTTCAGTGCATGAAACTAAGTGTAACACACCATGTGTAGAGTCAGTTATTTGGCAAGTCAACAATGCACATTTCTGGCATGGCTTAGCTAAGTATGAATTCAGATCCACACATGCACTATTCCTCTCCTGCATCTGTCTATACAAAACACCCTGCTTATAAGTGGAAAATATTCTCAACAGTTGAATCCCTCTTGGATTCCTACATGCCCATCCCTCTCTGCTCTGGGGCAGAGGATTGTTAGCACCACCTGGAAGATTTCTCTGGGTTTCAGCAACCTCTTGAAACACTGCACATAACACTCTGAAAGTTTTCATTACCTCAGCTCCCACCCTCTTAGTTGGTCAGCAGGAATTCCAGGCACATTGCAGCTTCATCTGCCTCCGCGTAATGCCCCCTCCCTCAGAGGCTCAGCTTCACGATCCGCTCCTTTGTCACAGATCAGACCCTGAGCAGCGACTTACCCATACAAAAGCTGGGGCTCCTGCCAGTCCCAAGTTCCTCCTCTCCAAACCCATCTTGTGTGTCTGTGTGACTCCAATCTGGTGAACTCTCTATGCCAGTGGTTCCCAACTGGTATACCGCAGCAACTCCTAAAGTGTGCTGCAAGAATCGGCCGGGAGCTGGGGTCATTTTAAATCTCCCGCCCTGCTCAGCCCAGCCATGTGGGCTGTGCAGGGCGGAAAAAGCCTGCAGCAGATGCAGTTTGCACTTGCTGGCTGCAGCTAAGTGTGGGCTGGGGAAGGGGGGTCAATAGGCTTTTGGGTGGGAATTGGGGTTGGGGCCCAGTGGGGGGAGGGAGCCGCCACGGGAGAGGGAGTCACTGGGGAGAAGGGGGGGACCATGCCATGCTTCCCCACCCTGTTTTCCCACTCTCCAGGGTCCCCCTGCCACCCCACAGTCATTCCTTTTCTCCCTTTCCCTCTCCTCTTTTGCCATCCCTGCCCTGCTCTGTTCTCCACACTCTCTCCTGCCACCCCACATAGCGACCCGACCTCCGCTCTCTTGCCTGCCCTGCTTACCCCTACAACCCCACATAGCAGCATTTCCCCACCAGTGCGCCACGGTTCATGAATATTCATGAGTTAAGTTGAATGTGAATGTTCATGAGAGTTTTAAATGGTGGTGTGCCTGAAACAATTGAAGGTATCAAGGTGTGCCACGGCAGAGAAAAAGTTGGGAACCACTGCTCTACGCATTCAAATCCTCTCCAGTTCTAACAGTCAATGTTCCTGTTTGCCTGTTCCATTTCTTCTGCCTCTTCCTTTCCCCATCCGCCAAACTACTCCCTATCACCACTCAAGGACACGTTCCTATGGCAACTTAGTACTGGGGTTATTCAAACCACCCTAGTAAAATTTAAAAGTAAAAGATCTCCTTGCCAGTTCTGTATAGAATATAGTGCCCTGTGTTGGGACATATCCCACATTCTGCGCACAGGGAACTCAAACACAGAGAGATTAGAGGTCAGTTTCCAAAAGAGCTTCAGCTTTTTTCAGGTGCTTCCATTTGTAGGCACCCAGTGGGACACACCTGCAGCCTGGATTTCTAAGGAGACTAAAGGCAACGGGAGCTGTAAGTGCTCAGCACATTTGAAAACCGGGCCCTGGCTGTCTCAAGGGACTTGCTCAAGGTTATGCAATGAGCTATGGCAGACATGTCATTAAATGCAAGGGAGTTTCTGTCTTTCAGGTCAGTAATCAGTCCACTACTGGACCAGTGGTTTACAAACTTAGGGTTAGGACCCAGTATTGGGTCACAGACCTTCAGGCACTGGGTCACGGCACCCCCTGCCGCTGCCGGCATAAGACTGGAATGCATTGCTCAAAGAAGTAATTGTTGGGTCAGGGGCATAAAAGATTTTTTTCATCTGGGTCCTGAGAAAAAGCAGTTTAAAAACCACTGCACTAGACCACACTACCTTCAAAAGTAAAATGGAATAGAGATTTATGCCATGGCTGATCCCACCATCACTCTAATGCACAATACAGTGTCAACATACAGCAAGTAAAGCACTCGGAGACACTGGCCCGATTCTTTTCACCTCAGTACAAATCGGGAGTGACTCCTCTGGTGTGAAAGGAGCATCTGTCCCACCACAGAACAAGTCCTATTGATTGAACCTACTTTGAGGACAAGACACTTAAGTAACTTTTAAGAGCAGTTGGCTTTATAATTAATGTTTTCCTGGGTGTCACATACGTTACACCACAAGCAATATGAAATAGGGGTTAACAGACTCTTAGTTGAAGGACACGGTTGACTTCTGCAGGCCTCAGAATGTGTATGTTTTTTTAAAATGCTTTAAACTTATTTCTCACGGTTTTCTGAGGAACCCTTATCCCTTCACCCCCGCCCCACACTCTGCCTGGGTGTTGGTTAGCTACATACAAACCAAGAGATGTGAGCTTACTGTCACATGCACTCACACCATCACATCTGGTCCTGGCCTTCCACTGACACTTGCGTGCTTAAAATAGGACAAGGAGTGGGTGGAAAAACAGGACTCTGTCCAGGGTGGGAGAAACGGCTGTAGGGAGGAAAATCCAGGACTAGGATGGAGTTGGGATAACACACAGCAGAGATAACAGAAATCAGGGCTCTCGACTGACCAGTCATCCCTGTGGGTGGCCTGACTGACTCTTCACGCCTGGCATGACGTCAGGAATGGTAGGGTACCCGGCTAATGAGCTCTCCCACAGAATCTTTTGGCTATTGACTCTGCCCTCAACAATCTCAAGGCTAGTCAAGCATGAAGATGGCATCTACCCAGGTTCAAGCAGGAGAGACTCCAAAAAGACAGAGGATAACCTGAACCCAGGCATAGCAGCTGTCAGTGGCTATTGCAGGAAAGGGACTTAAGCGCCATGTGTCAAAGACAGTGTGGTAATGTTTCCATTTCAACCACACCCATGCTTCACAAGAGCTCAACCTCTTTTTGAACAGCGAATACAGGATCCAAAGCCTGCATACATAGAAGTAACTAACTTTCCCACAAGGAACACCTTAGGAAGTTCTTTCAGGAGATTAATAGCAGAAATGGACTCCTTAATAAACTTGTGGGCTCAACCCAGAGAGCTGATACACAATTGCTGCACAGCTTGATGCTTCTACTCAGCTGGAGACAACTGTATTAAATTCTTCCCACACAAAACGAGTTGATGCATTCTCGAATCCAATCATGATAACAAACAACAGGGACTATACACCAAATGGCTACCAGTCCTTTCTAATACCCTGCCTCTTAACACCAGCTGTTGTATTGCAACAAAGAACATCCTTCACAAAATCCAGGAGGCACCACAATTCCCACTCATCAGGGATAAACGGGAAGCACATTGCCACCAATTCATCAGCACATCACCAATTTGGGCTATATCGATGCTCTCTGCCACACTGCTCTGTAAGAAACTCCTTCCTCATCACTCAGCCTGATGAGAGATGCCAGACTCAGTCTGCCTTCAAGCTGCTGCACTATCTTTGGTGCAAGCTCAACCATTTCAGACGTGGGGTGGCCACGTGTGGAGCAAATAACTTGGGTACCCAAGCCTTCTGTGTTGTTGCAGCGCAGCTGAGACCCCTCTACACCATCTGAATGGTTGCTCATCAGATGTCCTTCCCTGACTTCACACTGCTCACCCTAGTGTTAATGAATGGCTAGAACATGCCCGATACTTATTTAAGCCATTTTGATGTTTTCTTTTTCCTTACACACCTTTGTTGTTGTATCTTCTTATTTTTTACTTTGGCACAACAAAGATGGAAAAAAAACTCAAAGGAAACAGCCAATAATAAAATAACTGGGCTGTTAGGAAACCCGACCAACATGAGCATCATGATCAAAGTCAGTGATGGGATTTAAGTTGCTGGGGCCTAACGTTCTGCTAATCATCACATTGCTGCTCAGAAGGCCTCTAATAATGAACCCATATGGAGCTATTCTGGCAGAGCCAAGAAGTTTTCCCTGCCTCTGTGCTCTACGAAGCTCATGCGGCCATTTAAAAAACGCCAAAGAACCCATCACCACCACCCTCCAAAACCCCACCACATCCAGAAAGGAGCAACACCACATTCTCCAGACAGTGAACCGTACTGAAAACACACTGAGACTGTTCATATGTGTATGTTTGTTTATATGTTCAAAAGAAACTTCAAACGTGCATTCTGATTTAATAGATGTAGTCTGGATGATCTACCCTGAATAAAGTCCTTTGATCTTCTGGCAAAGGAAGTGTCTGTAGCCATTCTTTAAATACATGTAGATTCCAAAACCAGAAGGGACCACTGTGATCATCTAATCTGAGCTCCTGGATAACACAGGCCATAGAATGTCTCGAACAATTCCTAGTGCATTGGAGCACTATTTATTAAAATAGTCAATCTGGATTGAAAAATTGTCAGGGATGGAGAATCCATCTCCACCCTCAGTAAGATTAACCATTGGAACAATTTCTCTCACCATTAAAACTTCATGACTTACCGGTATTTCCAATCTGAATTTATCCAGTTTCAAATTCCAGCCTTTGTTATACCTTATATCTTTGTTATAGCTTTCTCTGCTGGACTGAAGTTAAATAATTATTTCATATTTCTTCCTCATGTAGGTACGTGTAGACTATAACCAACTGATCCCATAATCTTCTCTTTGTTAAGCTAAATGGGTTTGTCTTATTGCTAAAAGGCATGTTTTCTCATCCTTCACTCATTCTCATGGCTCTTCTCTGACCTCTCTCCACTTTAACATCCTTCTTGAACTGTGGACACCAGAACTGGACACATCAGTGCCAAAGACAAAGGTAAAATAACCTGCTCCCACCCTAGATCCCATTTATGCATCCAACGACTGCATTAAACATTTGGCCACAGCACTGCACTGACAGTTTATGTTCAACTGATTAACCACCAAATCCCCGATTCTTTTTTTCCTACTGGAATCTAATACTGCAACATGAAACAAAATACAGCATTTGTGAAAGTATGGAAGGCAAAATTTAGTGGGAGAGACGTGATCTGCTGGTCTCAGCACAGATAGAACCAGGCACTCTTGAGTTCTCTTCCATAGACTGTCTGTGTAATTCTTGAACAAGGCACTTAGCATCTCCACACTTCTGTAAAATGGGGATAATACTATTTATACACCTACCCCTACCGGATGTTAGGGCTATGATCTTATGTGAGTAACAACTATGTCAATACTCAGTAAGAACTTCAGGGTTGGGCTCATAGACATGGACCAGCTCAGAAATTCATGTGCCAATGTTCAGGTCTGGGTTTTTGATTCAGGCCCATTGCTGCTTAGCACTGTTGCATTTTATCCCTTAAAGCACTGTCTGTGCTCACACGCCTTGTCCTCTCGATCCTAGACAAAAGGATCCCTGCTTCCCTCCTATCTCTTTTGTCTCCCGGGAACCCACTCATACAAACACGTTTGCTGCCACCTCTGCCTCCCTCCCATTGCTGCCCGACCATTTATTATCCACCCTGATCTCCTGATGTGACCAATTTTCCCACTGCAGGTTCCTGGCACAAGGGATAGATTGTAAGCCAGTCGTCAACAAAAGTGCCAGACACTTAGGGGCTAGCCCAAAAACTATCGGTCTTTCAATTCTAAAATGTGAACATTCTAAATGCAGGTGGTCAAAGAGTAAAATTGAGATGTGTATTTTTTTCCCGGGGATTTGAAACATTAATGCATTTGATCCTTCTTTAGCTTGTTGTCTGTACTATGTTGCAAACCTCTCTAGTAAGACCATAACCATAGTACATGTAAATAAATGTGACATTTATGAGCAATCAATTCAGCTGAATAAAGTGGATATGCCATGAAATTCTTTGTCTCATTGAAGTGTGCCATATTACTGAAAAGGTTGGGAACCACTGCCTTAAGGAAAGGATAGCTAATCGATAACTCATTTATGGCAATTTCCAGCGTGCAAACACCATTCTTGACAGGATATCCACAGTCAGGACTTAGAGACCATATGGTTTGTTTCCTGGATATCAAAATTCTCCCGTGTTTCTACAGCAGCACCAATGGGATACATCCCTCCACATTCCATAACATAATACAAACAGTGAGATACAACCCAGGATGATGCCTCTGTGACAAATGAGATTTGGTATCTAAGGAAGCACCGGAGAGAATTGCAAACTTCAAAACAAGAGAGGATGGGTAATGCCAAACTGTTTTTGGAGGTAGGAATACCAAATCAATGCTTCTTTTTTCTCCCCCCCCCCCCCACACCCCATGCTACCATATAAACAACTAACCAGAGCGATTACATTAATTACAGCATTAGATAATAAAATAAGCTGTTTGTAATCAGCAGCTGTCAGGCAGCCCATCTAGCACGATAGATGTAGCAATAAAATCTAGCTTTGCTTTATTACAGGTCACCTGATGCACCCTTCTAAAATCAACCAGAGCAGGTTTCCCTATAGCCTGGACAAAACATTACAGATGCTTGTGGCATTATACATTTAGGGAGAACCCAAAATTCATTCTGCTTCAATGCAAAAGGAAAAGCATGCAAAGCCTCTGACACAGAGAAACAGACCTTGGCAAGATGGTTGTCATTTCCGCAATGCTGCTGAAATTGCTGTCTCTTGTAGAGAGGCCAATTAGTTTCTTGCAGTGTCAGTGTCTGGGTCATTTATTTTTCTCATAATAAATTGGTTTTGCTCTCTGCAAACTTGGTATTGAATGAAAGCATAAAAAACACCAGCATCTCTCCTCTCCCCACCAAAGTATTTTTTTTTTTTAAGCAGTATTAGCTACAGAGCCAGGATGGGAAATAATTGTCTGACCTGAAGCAGGTCAGCCCTATATCCTTTGAAGGGGTGTCTACTATTAAAAGAGTTCACTGAATCAGTGGTACTGCCTATCCTTGTTCTAAGACTTCTTGTTATTTTCTGACCTGCTGCTGCAGGTTTTATTGAAAGCTAAGACCAATCCACCCCAGTCAATGCACCTGTTACAGGACCGGTCCAAGCGCTGTTTAGAATCCTCTCCTATCCTGCACAGTCTCCTCTGGCGTAGTGTTCAGAATCCTTGTTAAAACAGATGCAGTGTTGCATTACGGGGATGTTAAAGCCCCCTTGACATTAACAAGCTAAAACAAACTGATCGGAGCATGAGCCTAGGATTCAAACCCTCTTAACGCATGACAAACCTGGCAGCGCTCCAGTGCTGGTTACGTTCCTGACAGGCATAGAATATATTACTCTTCTCATTAGGTGCAGGCCCTTATGAACCATCCCAGTTGCTCTTTTGTCTCACTCAGCAGACAGCTACCGTCTCATTGCCAGAATCCAATGCAAATAAGGTGAGCGAAGACAGCCTAATGTGGGGTCTTGTGAGCATAAAATTGTATTCAAAAGTCTACTTGAGTTTCTGGGTTTCAGCTGTGCTAACATATGCTCCCAGGAAGGTAGAGGAGGGGAATCTCTTAACTTCCATTGGCTTTTAAAAGCAAAAATAGAGAAACATCTGCTGAAATGATAAGCAGCTTGTCCAGCAGAACACGGTCAACAAGGCACTCATGTAATTCTTAGGGTAGAACTGGTCACCTTGTTATACAATACTTCCTTCTTCGTGGAGAGGCCACTTTGATCCTATGGGCCTCCAATTCCTGCATCCATAAATATAATAAATCTGAGTAAATATTGACTGTTATTGGAGACGGAGACCTGGAGCCACAATAAGTCCTGAAATCCATTGAAAATAGTTAATATCCCATGGATTGGAACAAGAAATGAGTATAGCAGTCTTCTAGACAAGGATAGGATTCCATCCATCTGCGCAAACTGCCTACGGCGCTTTCAAACGAATATTTTCAAGCAGCAGGTGAAGTTCTAGAGGGGGGAAAAACACCATCACTCCCACCTGCGGCGAATACTATTTTAACTGAACTCAGCCAGTGAATGCACGTGACATCAGATTGGCCAGGATCGTTCCACACTGCTCATAAGGGAGTACGCTGGGTCCGGATGACACTGTTCTCAATGAACAAACATCAAGGAAATGACCTTGTGAGCGGAAGAAAGGAAGTGGTCCTGGGGAATTAGTTGGATGGAGGAAAAAACCCAGGACACTGTCCTTTTAAGGGTCTGGGACCAGGAGCCTTGTAGTGTAGGAGGGGAGCAGGGCTCCCTTCTCTTCCAGCCAATTGAGAAAGACTCTCGGGAGGATGGCAGCATATAAACTGCCTTTTTCCTCAAATAGAGGAGACATTGGGAGGAGAAGGAAACCAGAGCTAGAAGGCTCAGTGCCAGTTAGAAATGGGTAGGAGTGGTGACCCTGTGAAGAGCAGATGCTGGCAGGAAAAGAGCTTCATGTGGGTGGCAGAAGAGCCAGAGGTTAGGATGAACCCCTGGATTGCAGTCCTGCACTGAATTTTTGAGACATTAAGGACTATGCGGCGGGACTGTTCATGGTTGTTAAATTAGCTCCAAATGGAGGGTGGTTCTACTCATAAGAGAAATTGAACAGAACTCAGAAGGGGCCCTGACAGAGGGAGATTAAGAGGGTACTTCAGGGGGACCTCAGGAACTGAGAGACTCAGTAAGTAGCCTCCCCATTACACTGTAGTATGATCAGCCTCTGAGAAAGTAAACAAACCTCCTGCATGTCTCTACCACAACAACCTGGGTGTCGAGGACCGCTGCTATCATAGTCAACTCTTGACACAGTTAAAACACAGATCCATCTTGTAGGACAGATGGGGCTTGCAGTTTTCATAATCTCTGCACATGGATTACACCCTCCCTTCATAGAAATAGCGTCACCCATATCATTGACAATGCTTCCCGACCACCTTCCTCCAGATACTATGAGGGACACTGAGTCTGGGGGTCATAAGAACATACAAAGGCCCATTCAAGTCTGACCAGCAGTCCTCAACCCGGTATTCTCTCTTCTAACAGTGGTCAGTACCAGATGGTTCAGAAGGAATGAACAGAACAGGGCAATTATTGAATGATGCATCCCATCATCCATTCGCAGCTTCTGACAATTGGAGGTTCAGGGCATCCAGGGCATAAGGTTACATCCCTGATCATCTTGGCTAATAGCCAATGATGGACCTATCCTCGATGAACTTATCTAATTCTTTTTAGAACCCTACTATACTTCTTCACAACATCCTCTGGCAAGGAATTCCACAGGTTGACCGGGTGTTGTGTGAAGTACTTCCTTTTTCTGTTGTTGGGGTTTTTGTTTGTTTTTAAGTTGCTGCCTGTTCATTTCATCAGTGACCCCCTAGTTCTTCCGTAATGCGACAAGATAAATACATCACTCTTCACTTTCTCCACACCATTCATAATTTTAATAGGCCTCCATCATATCCCCCCTTAGTCATAATTCACAAGTCCATTTAGCAGAGAAGTTACACCTGTTCCACTTTTAATTGTGAAGGTTGCAAGAAGGAGGTTTCAGTAGTGTAAAAAGTGGCAAAAAAGATTTGGTGGTTCACAGGAATGGCAAAGAGAGATGAAGCCTAGACTTCTAGTTCAAATCCAGGTCAGTTGACTTAGAGCCAGAGAAGGGCTGGTGACGTATGGGAAAAAAAAGTGAAGCCCTGGTCTAGATCTAGTGTCCATGCAGAGATGCCTGTATAACAAAACAGTCACCCAAACTGGTATGTACCTTTGCTGGCAGTTTTGCATGGGAACTGAACCTAAGGTAGCACAACTCCAGATTTCAGGGGGAATAGTGTGTTAATCTAAAGCCAGAATTTGGACCCATAATTTGTGGTAACTAGCTAATAAGCCAAGTTAGAATTTAGATTCCCGTCTCTGTATTTCCCTCCCACTCCAGAAGTAGACTTTATGTCACTCCTGTTTGCAGCCCCTTTTAAGACTTTGTACCCAGGGAGAAGGGTGCTAACTAAAGAAAGGAAGCTGTAGCCAGGTGTAAGTGGATGATACACTGTACTAAGAGAACAGGTGACAAATAAAGAGGGGAAAAGGTCAAAAGCAAGAGTCACCTTCCTGAATCTATCGGATTATTTTATATGAAATGGGATGAGATCAACATTCTCCTTGTCAGCTTACTTGTTACTAATTGGCAAAGTCCTCTGAGCAGTGAAAGAGAAAATGCAGTGTGCATTATGAAAACAGGAACCATTTTATTTCCGTGCATGGACATACTGCACCATAGTACATCTGCCCCAGATGCAGCAAGCTGGAGCACTAGCTGTTAATGCCTGTGAGAACAATGCATGAAGATCCAGTGTGGACATGTGTTCTGAAAGCTTATACAATGAAACCATTGGGTATTATTGAATACTGTGGAACTGCTGGGTTTAGCAGCTAGCTGAGGTTTAAGCAAGGTTTCAGACCAGACGGGGTTGTATAAATACAAACTCTACTTCTTCAGGAAGTAGGCTTGGAAAAGAGCAGCAGTAATGCTCTTATGCAGCACTTTTTATCTATAAATCAAGCAGGGAAAGAATCTACTACTTGGCAAACACCAAGGACATGGGGAAAATTCTATTTTATCCACCACAGTAGAAGAAAGCCTGGTAGGTAGCGTCAATGGTGTCTTTCCACTGCACAGTGGGATTGGAATAGGACAGCCCGGACAGAGGGTGAATGGAAGTGCCTTCTGCCATGACAGAGAATAACATTGTGCTATGGCAGGCCAGGGCATGCTTGATGGATCCCTACTTCCTTGGCTCCATTTTTCAATCCTGTGTGTGATGGTGGAGCTGCAGTGCCACAGAAAAAACAGTGAACTGCAGCGCAGCTTTGGGCGGAGAGGGGATGCCATGTATATTCCCCTCCTCACTGCACAGCACCTCCCCTTCCCCTGGCCTATTGCCATCAGGATTTGGCCCTTAGGCCACCTCTCCAACAGCTGACAGAACGCTGCATCCACAGAAGGAAGACAAATACGCAACAGGTTCTCTGTCTGAGCAGCACCAGAGGACCGAGGGAGGTGTCCCTCTGTGATTTGCATGGGACTGCCCTCTAATACGGGAAGAAACCCAGAGGTGAGGAAGCCCAGGACCAGCCTATAGAAGATGTGACAATTCCACCCAAAAGGTTATAGCTGCCAGGCTGTGACTTCCATGACGCTTTCCACTTTCCCTGTTTACTACCTATTGCGTAACTCACTAGAAACACTAAATGGGGTGAAATTGACATGTGGGTCAGATGTTGCTCATGAAATTATCTGAGCAGCCAAAGCAGAGCTACCAGAGTAGGCAACCACCGTCTCACTCTGCCTACCATGCCCAATATGTGAGTTTCCAGAGTTCGCACTGTCGGTATACACGCCGGTGAGGGAAATAGCAATGACGCATCTACTTTCTCTTTTCTTGATTCCCAAAGCCTATTGTAAAGAAAAAGCATCATTTCGGTGGCCTTATGAAACAGCAAACCTACAATGATCATCAAAGCAGTAGTGCTGCTATTTAGCTGTGGATGATGGAATACTTAGTCCATATAAATTGGACTAGGACCTGGAGTCCAACTGATGAGCAGATATTAAGAACTGTCTGGGCCACAAATCTGCCACCCATTTTAAAGCACCCTAGGGAAGCATTAGGGAAACACAGTGGCACAACATTTTGAAGGGCTTTCAGAGTAAGCGAGTCTATCCAGCAGGTGGGAATGACGAGGAGGCAAGCTTGTGACCACACACACTGGAGAGGAAGGCAGGCAGGAGAGATTTTCTTCTAGATCATTGAAATTACCAAAATCTTTTGCTCTCTGACCTCTTCCCAGCACACTACATTAGTGGAACATCAGGCTTTGCAGGGGTAAGAACAGAAAGGGACACCAGTTTCAGGGCATTTGAATACTCACTTTGTTGATCCAGCCCAGTGCATGGCTATCCTCATTTTTAATACCTTGAGGGGAGGCTGCAGGATGCCATGTGTCCCCTGAGTCCTACTGAAAGGCCACTTAGATTCTGGAGGACATGTGGCCAGTTGTCAGTGTGGCCCTTAGATGAAAAGACTTCACCCATCCATATTTTGCAGCATTCACACTTTATGAAATTCCAGATAAGACACACATCACAAGGAGGAGAAGCATCACATGGACGATGAAGTGGATGTAGCCACCCCTGGTGGGTGGAAAACCACCTCACCAAATCAGGACATTGATTCTGTTATATTTCTGGCTGGTTATAAGTCCATGTGAAAAGGTCTTGCCACCTTTTAGAGTAGAGGGATTGGTGCTGAGAGCTGGTTTCATCTTGCAGAGTGCCCAGGAAAGGCTCCTATGATAAATGGCATGTAGATGCCCGGAGACATTACAGATCGATTAACATGAGGCAACCTGCCCCTTAAAGCGGTGATGCTTTACAAAGTGTTCCCCACTGCTCTGAAGACAGACAAGAAGGGGGAAGCAGAATAAGAAGACAACAGGACTTACGGTAGGGCAAAGGTTTCAGAGGTAGGACAGGTGGATGCTATTCCTAACTACCACTGACATGATATGGGAAGTTGGGCAAGTCACAACCTGCCTATGCCTGAGTTTTCATATCTATAAAATAAGGCTAGTGATACCCATCTTTAGAGAGAACTTTGATCTCAACAGACCATACATCGTAGCTACTAGGTAGATTATAAATACACATCACCTACAGAATATCACTGGCACAGGGTAATTTCTAGCCCAGCTTCAAGCTCACAGCATGATCACAGAATGAGGAATTAGAGACAGAAGAGGCCTATTGGACCCTTTAGTTCAATCACCAATGCTAGCGCAGCATGGTTCCCCGTACCATCTTCAGGACTCATAAACATGGCTCTGGGAGTCAGACTCGATGCATACATTTTTACCCAGGAGCCAAGTTACATTTTAATCTCTTGCATTGGTAAAATAGTATGGGATTTAGCTATAAAATGTCCTAATTGTCATAGCTGAGAGAGGGGCAGGTTTCTACCTCCACCGTACTTTCATTCCCCCAATTGCTTCTTCCCTTATCCTTTGGATAATGGGTTGATTTTATATCGATACGTGAAGCATGAGTGACCATTGGCTGTCAGGAGCAATCTTGTTACCTTGCAACAGCAATTGAGAGGCTTAGAAAACACCCACAACATAAACAATACACACTGGATAATCATGAGCCCTTGTCACCTTCAAAGCACTTTACATTAACTAATTCAGCAGCACAAGACTCATTGGGAGGGCTGTGGGCATTGTTATGCCATCTTTGCAGATGGGAAAAGGGATGCGCAGAGAAGTTAAGGCCATAAGCTGTTCTCCAAACTAGGTGCCTAAAATGTAGGCAACTAAATGTAAGGCTTGGTCACAGGGCTGATGTGTATCCAAGTCAGTAGGAACAGTGTGTGCTTGGGGACTGTGGAAATCTGGTCACTTTTACTTGGGTATGGATTTAGACACCTGATTTTGAGAAACTTAGCCCATGCAAATAGTCTGTGGCACATCTGACTCCTAATCCTGTGTTCAGAGCATCAGAAGATGGTACCACATCTTTTTCGATAAAAAAAAAAACAAGAAAATTGCATTGGGAACTGTGCAGTCAAATTCCCAAAGGAAGATTTAAAGGAGCACTGTGAAGATAAAAATGATCTACGAAGTTTCTTTGAATGGGTTTAATCAAGTTACCAAAACTGAAAAGATGGTAACATTCTCACACACTTTTCAGTAACTTTCTGCAGACTGGTGCTGTTAAGGGCAGGGGCTTTGTGTAAAACTCTGTTTACACCAAGGCTTGGCAAATCCTGGGCGCCAGGTCGCCCAGGATTTTGCCACCATCTCTTCCCCCAACTGCCGCCGGCAGCAGCTTTTTCTTCCCCCCAGCAGTGGGCAGTCTTTTGTACACTGCTGCTGCCGGAAGTCTGAGCATCCATGGCAGTTTTTCAGTGGGGAGGGGTCCAGTGCATTCTGCACCACTTCCAGAAGAGCTTAGCACGGCAGGAGCCTCATCTGTGGCCTTGGTGCTACCCTGTTACCACTAAAGAACAATAGCAGCTACATATTCCGTCAATTTACTTTGTGCGTGTCACTTTGTCTGGATGATTAATAGATCCTGCTTGGTTTCATTTCATGGGTCTCATACACAAGCCATAATATCGGGGTTTCAACATTGCATGGAAACAACTTTTCACTTTTGTTTAAAATATCTGTGTATATAGTCATGAAAGCTGGCCAGACCCTGCTCGCTTGATAGACACATACAATCTCACTGAGGCCAGCATGCAAGCAAAGCACGCAGGATCTGCTCCAAGGATGCTGTTCAGATTCTTTTTACAGGTTCATTTTAAATTCATCCTGCAGTTTTCTTGTTAGTCTCTCCAGTTCACTTCGATTCTTGTGCCAGTCTCAGTATTTACGGAATCTTTGATATTTTCTGATATTTTTTATTTTTCCTCTTCTTTCAATGGCATGGGAGGGTTTTTTACGCTGCAAGATGGGCTTTCAACTAAAATTTCCATGTGATTTATTTATGCCCGGTGAATTGCTAGGCATCCTTCATATATAATGTAGAGGGTCCAAGGATATGCTCAGATAAATAGTATTTAACAGACAAGTCTTTTATTTTTGCTGGAAGTGCTGGAGTTCTCTCTAGTTGGATGAATTACTTAGACTGTAAGTGCTGCAACATAGAATAATAGGGATAGAAGGGACCTCACGAGGTCATCTAGTCCAACTCCCTGCTAAAAAGCAGGACCATTCCCACTAAATCACCCCAGCCAGGGTTTTGTCTAACCGGGCCTTAAAAATCTCCAAAGATGGAGATTCTACCACCTCCCTAGGTAGCCCATTCCAATGCTTCACCACCCTCCTAGTGAGAAAGTTTTTCCTAATATCCAACCTTGACCTCCCCAGCTGTAATTTGAAACCATTGCTCCTTGTTCTGTCCTCTGTTACCATCGAGAACAGCCTACCTCCCTACCAACATGACGGTGGTTATTAACATAGCACCACAGAAGCCGTCTAGCAGCCGTCACAGGTGGTAAGAAGGAACTGAGGAGGGAAGGGTCTGCAGGAGTTTATGTAGTGTTCTGCAAAGGTGTCACTTGAGGAGGCTCCACAGCCATACGCCTGGGGAAAAAAAACTTTCCAGCGGCTCATGCACATGGCGGGTACACACCTACTTGAAATGCACAGGAGCAATCACGTGAAGAATCTAAAGGTCCCAGTCATGTAAACCCTTATTCATGAACAGACAGGGCCCTAAATTATACAATGTGCTGGGCAGGGCTGTTCTGTGGGGGGGGGGGGTGATTGCCCCGAGCCCCATGGTTTTGAGGGCCCTGCACTGCCCCCCCCCTCACTGCACAGTGCAGCCTCACTCCCCCGCCCCGCTGGAAGCTGAAGGCAAGCAGGGTGGGAGGGCAGAGCCCAGCCTCTAAGCCAGCCCAACCCACTCCCAGGTGGAGCAGCCAGCCCACCCACTTCTCCTGCCGCCACCAGCTGCTGCTAGCCTGCAGCTGTGCAGGTGGCTGGGCTTGGGGTCAGCGAGGCTGGCCTCGGGGTCCCGGCCAGGGCCGGCTCCCAGTCCTCAGGGGCAACCGGGGTCCCTGGGAGTGGTGCTGGGTCCCCAGGGGGCAATCAGGGTCCACTGATGGGGGGCAGGGGCCCCACCTAGGCTGATTGGCCCTTGGCCCTGCTCCCCACCCCAGGGAAGGCCCTGGTGCTGGGACAGCAGAGAGGACATATGGGGACAGACCATGAGTTATGCTTATTGTATTCGCTCAACTTATTAGCTCCTTTATAAACTGCTCTACTTTAAAAAAAAAAAAAAAACAAACAACACAGCATAGAGTTGGGCAGGAGTATAACAAAATTTAATTCTCCTATTCTTCTCTTCCCCAGCAGCACTTAATTGTCCCCATCCAATGACCTTTAGAACAGCCTTCCTTCCTGCCCTATATTGTAGTAGCCTCAGACAACTAGGGCCCCATTATGCTGGGGGCCGTACAAACCCAGTAGATGCCTTTCCCAGCCCCAAAGAGCTTGCTGTCCAATAGGAAAAGGGGAGGGAGATTAGTAGGTGGGGGTAGAGTGAATCAAGTAATAGCAAAGGGGTGTTCTAGCACAGATGAGCCGTGTACGTGATTCAGAGATCTGGACAGAGTTTACTGTTCTCTGTGATGCAGGTACTAGCGGCAGATGAGAAGTGGGCAGCTTCCCTGCAGCTCTTCCTGCCTCCTGTTCCCTGATGGATGACTCTATAGGAGCAAATAGCAAATCCAGGTATCCCACGAATTGTCACCAAGAGGCCCAATTCCCTGTTCCAAAACCTATGCCAATGGCCTGTGATGAGATGTTAGATAGGGTAGAAGGGTTTCAGTGCTGGTGCAGAGATTTCTTTTTTGGGTGTCTGGCTAGTGAATGCTGCACACATGCTCAGAGATTAGCTGATCACCAGATCTGGGATCAGAAGAGGATTTTCCCCCAGGTAAGATTGGCAGGGATTCTGGGGGATTTTCGCCTTCCCCTGTAGCGTGGGGTGTGGGTCAACTGCTGGTAGTTTCTCTTTGAAGTCTTTAAACCATGATTTAGGAACTTCAGTGACTGTG
This sequence comes from Pelusios castaneus, assembly GCA_007922175.1. NCBI lineage: Eukaryota > Metazoa > Chordata > Testudines > Pelomedusidae > Pelusios > Pelusios castaneus. Next base: position 4,300,151 of record ML685782.1, read on the forward strand.
TCTCTGGTTAGGTGTTTATTGCAGGATTGGGCAGGAGATTATGGGGCCTGCATTGTGCAGAATGTCAGACTAGATGATCACATTGGTCCCTTCTGACCTTAAAAATCTATGAATCTACATACCAGCTAGAACTAGCAGGAGTCAGCCAGCGAGACATTTACCCAGGGAATTCCCGCAAGGGGAGTGACTCAACCCTTGCCACCTACTGTGTCCGTTTGAAGGAGCAGTAGCATCTCCTCCACGTCATAACATGAATGTACTCAATGAAGGAAATGGTTCAGCTTCCAACTGTTGCTGAAAGAGAAGTGAGGCTGTTGAGCAACATGTCCTCATTTACCTCTGTGCCTGCATTTCCATCACAGACATCCTGTGCCGATGCTCGTGAAAGCGCCCCACGTGAGTGCACAGAGGCACTGGAATCGAATGGCACTGGTCTGGGACCCATAGGAAAGGAAGTTGCATAATTAGAGGGCTGTTGTGCTGACTCCTCAGGGAGTTAAGATCCTCCTTATTGTGACAAGCAACGCCTGCCCTCTTACTCAGAATCACAGCCTAAATATGCTGGGAAGGTTTAGAGCAGAACAGTCACAGGTTATCGATACTGCACCTGCATACTGCTTCAGCCCCACCTATTCTAATGTGGATCACCCTCATGGAAGAGATAGGAGACCCTGGGGAAATTACTAGGAACAACAACAGGGTTGTGCTATAACAAGCAGAGATGTTTTCATCATGGATTCCAAGCAGTGAGTTCCCACAGGATTTTTTTCAGGTCTAACCTTCACCTTTTCATCTTCCTAAATAGGCACAGAAGTAGCAGCAGAGCGAACAATTCTGCTACCATTTGTTCCAGGATAGTATTGGGCCTAACAAAGTACAATACATCAGGTATCACAGGCAGACTAGCATAAGCTGGTTTTTAATTAGTCAGCAGAACAGCTTGGTCCTCTGGGATCCGCCATGCCTTGACAAGGTAGTCTGGGGTATAGGTTTATAGCTGAAAAGTGACGTCTATAACAGATAGCTGCTCACAGGGTCAATCCAGACCTTCACCCTTCGGTGACAGGGAAATGGAATTCTATGCAATGCTGTCAGCCTCCAGGGGAGCCATGGGGAGGTAGTTTAAACAGAGCAAACTGCAAAGAGTGCAGGGCACTCCATTCCAGAGAAATGAAGACTAAATAGTCCATGAGCAGATTTCATTCAAATTCTCCCATGAGAGCAGCAGGGTGATTCCAGGCTGGTGCTGGGAACCC
>ML685782.1:4301416-4372196 GCA_007922175.1 Pelusios castaneus
ATCTTGTGATCCAAACTTTCCCTGACAAGCTTGGACAGATTTGAAATAAAAAAAGATCTTCCTTGTAGTTGAAGCAAGATGGACAATTGCTGGTAACTCCCTTGTGTGGGCTATGATAAAAGCCTCATTTGATCTTTACTCAGTGGGTCCTTCCTCAGACGATACAGACACCAACAACTGCTTAAACTATCAAGGCAGTCCACAGATATTTCCTTGAGTGGAGACCAGTACGGTATATTGCCCTTTGAAGTAAAACCGTCATTTCCTAGGCCTATGGAGGTAATTAGCTGCATTAGCACAGTTAACAGACTATTTACTTAAACCTCAAAGAGTAATACAGGAAAGTGATGTTGTTACATCAGAGGTCCATCTAGATGTTAATATTCCCTTTTGATCTCTTAATCAAATAGAGCCACAGTAGACAGGAAAGCAATTTATATACATTGCTAACCTCTAATAAGATATATGTAATCATCAAATAAATCTACAATACACTTGCATAGAAAAGGTCTAGGCTACTTGTAAGGAATGACCCTCACTACTATTTGTATTTTCCTATAATATATGTCTTTAAAGATCAGATTCAGGCCATGTATTTGCAAAGCCGCTTAGTTTTTTCCGGTCCAGGGTCACACATGCAATTTATAGTGTTTATAGTTTTTTAGATGCCATCTTAAAAATAAATAGTCCCATTTGCTCTGAGTGAAATTTAAAAGATGCCGTGGAATAAACTAAACAAACTAAGTCTGGTGGCACTTTAAAAGTGCCATCAGATTCCTTGTTTGTTTTGCTGAACTAGACTAACAGAATCATAGAATTTTAGGGCTGGAAGGGACCTCATGAGGTCATCTAATCCAACCCCCACTAAATCATCCCAGCCAGGGTATCATCTAACCGTATCTTAAATATCTCCAAAGACAGAGATTCTACCACCTCCCTAGGTAACCCATTCCAATGCTTTACCACCTTCCTAGTGAGAAAGTTTTTCCTAATATCCAACCTCGACCTCCCCAGCTGTAACTTGAAACCATTGCTCCTTGTTCTGTCCTCTGTTACCCTCGAGAACAGCCTAGCTCCTTTCTCTTTGGAGCACCCCTTCAAGTAGTTGAAAGTTGCTATCAAATCCCCCTTCAGTCTTCACCCCTACCCCTTTGGAACTTGCCATCATAGAATAATCTGTGGGAGATGGCCTTCGCCAGGTGTCCAGGGACAAAATACTTCATCCACTAATGCAGTGGTTTTCAAACCACGGGTTGGGACCCAGTACTGGGTCATGACAGCCCCTCCTGCCACCATCAAAAGACTAGAATGTATTGCTCAAAGATGTGATTGTTGGGTCTACTAATGTCTACAAGGCGAGATATGCACGATTGGGTGGAGGGTATCAGTCAAGTATCTTGGCTTAAATGATGGGTAGAGTATTTACATTGTATTTGGCTTTAAGCACACACACACAGAACTAACACTCCAACATAAAGCACTGCAATACCATTCAATATGGTCCAATTGGATAGTCTCCCGACACCTGCTGATATGGGGGAAAAAGGACTTTACTTTTTAAATTATTGTATTTATGGTCAGGCCAAATTACACTGAGGAAATTAGACAATACTCATTTGATCATGGAAAGAATGGAAAGCAAAGCAGGACACACAGAGATATAAACAGACCTCAAAGAGTGCAGAAGTGACATTCACTCAACAGAACTACAGATAAACAGACCGTCTTGGCGATTCAATCAAGGGCTGAAGCATCACATCATCTGAATATATAGCAGAAATGGGGAAGGATCACTTTTCCACAGGGAGATAATACAAGAAGATGAAATGCTGGCTTAAAATCATGGCTTCCAAAAGGATAACCTGATAATACCTTGAACAAATAATTATTCATTACATAACCTTTTAAGCAATGTGCCTTCTGCAGTCAACCTGAATAAAATATTTGCATGGGACATTAAACTGGGAAACCCCAGTTTCTAACCTCAATCACCAATTGAGATCCATACACATCTCTTACCTGGTCATTTTAGCAAGCTAATTCTCACTTTCACAGTCGTCGATTTTATTATTTTAAAACATACCCAAGTGTGTCTTGCATGTCACAGAAGACAGACATAGTCTATCCCTATGCAGATTTGTTACAACAATTCTTCATTTGCAGACTGATTTAATTCTGCCAACTATAAGTGTTTTAGTTTGATACATCACACCCCCTTCCCCACCCCCCAAACTTACTGAACTGGTGCAATTCTTGTATTAACTAATGGACCATTTGGGAATCTCCTCCATATCTATGAATTAGTGTATGTGAGAACATGATGCCTAATCTTGGCAAATCACTTTGCTATATTAGTTTGCCATCTACATGCTTTTAATATAAAAAGAAATGTGCCACCCATAGAGAGAGAGAGAGAAAAAAAAATGTATTTGTATATTGTGCATACTCAAGAAGGGGCAACACAGACTAACAAATTCCAAAGGGGGAGCCGTGTTAGTCCAGTTCAGCAAAATGAACAAGGAGTCCTGTGGCACTTTTAAACACTAACAAATTTATATACTTTGGGCTTCCTTTTTCCTCTCATACCACTGAAAAATCAAATGACTTCAGTTATGGGGTGGGTTCTGAGTTATTACAGACCATTCTTTCTTGGGTGTCTGACTGATGGGTCTTGCTCATGTGCTCAGAGTTTAACTGATCACCATATTGGGATCGGAGAGAAATTATCCCTCAGGGCAGACTGGCAAAGGGTCTGGGGGGGTTGGGTTTTTATTTTTTTCCTTCCTCTGTACCATGGGGCTTGACTCAATTGCTGGTGGATTCTCTGTACCTTAAAATCTTTAAATCAAGATTTGAGGACTTCCTTAAGGTAGTCATAGATTAGAGGTTTATTGCAGGAGAGGGTGGGTGAGGTTCTGTGGCCTGCATCGTTCAGGAGGTCAGACTAAATGATCATATTGGTGCCTTCCAACCTTAGAGTCAAAAAGTTCTGTGGACTGATCTACACTACCAACAATAGCTTGCATATCTCCCATCAACTTTCTAACTTCTGTTTACCATGCCATTCCCACTACACTACACCAACCGGAAATGTCCTCCAGTCAATGCAGCATTCCGGTCTTTGCAGGGGTGGCTTCACATGGTCAATTTCCTGATTACTGCGGCGGATCTCCACTTCTGCTCACTTGATCCCACAAAAATTGATCCAGCAGCACCAACAGTGCTGCCCTAAATAAAAACATATCCTAAACAACACTGCTTTAAGACATGATAAGCATTAGGCGGTCACTGCTACTCCACGGTGATAGCAACAGGATTTTACACACATTAAAATTCCAAAATAAAGCTGTAAATAATTAAGAGCAAAATTCAGGAATTCTATGTGGATTGGAGACTGGATTTGGATATTTTATGATCCAGTTTGGATGTGAACTTTTCCAGCGTTTAAAGTAGTCAGATTTAGAAGTTTGGTTTAAGTCTTACCTCTAGGGGCACTGGTTCCAGCTGGTTATCATGCCTGGAACATCAATAATTTAAACATGGGTTTAATATTAAAAAAAATAGAAAATTATCCATTTAAAATGCTTAATACTAGCGTTTTATTTACACCATTCAGCTTTACCCTGTCCTATCCATGCATTAACACCATCACGCTTAAATATACCAATATACCTCCTCTTTTCAGAACAGTATTCACTTCCGAACACAGAAATGGGGGATGCAATTCCTTTCAAGCTATTTTTTCTGGAAAAATTTTAGGAGCACATGAAAATGGGAAACAGAGCCAGGCACTAAGTCGGCAAGTCCTATGCAAGTGTAACTGCGCTAATCACGGAGTGACAGAGTGTAGGACTGCAAGAGACAGAGCTCATCTGGTCCAGCCACCTGCACTGGAACAGGATCAAGTACAGCTAGACCATCCCTGACCACCTACTGTGTTCTTAAAAACCTCCAATGATGGGAATTCCACAACCTCCCCCTTAGAAGCTTATTCCAGTGCTCAAGTACTCTTATAGCTAGATGTTTTATCTTAATAACTAACCTAAATTTCCCTTGCTCCAAATTAAGTTGATTTCTGGTTCTTATATCTTCAGTGGACACGGAGAACAATTGATCACCACCTCTTTATAAAAGGCTTTGATATATTTGAAGACTTATGTCCCCCCTTAGGCTTCTTTTATTCACAATAAAAAATGCCCAGTTTTCCTCCTCATAGATCAGGTTTTCTAAACCTTCTATAATTTTTGTTGACTCTCCAATTTCTTCAGATCATTTAGATTCAAGATAGTCAGAGACGCAACCTTATGCTCCAGAGATCCCTAATTCTTCAACTGTCAGTAGCTGGAGCATGGTAGACACAAAAAAATTAGGTCTGTTCAACTACATTGACCAAGAGTGTGAAAAATCCAACCTCTATGCAGTATAGTTACGCCCACTTAGGTCCTCCTGTAGACAGCGCTAAGTTGACAAAAATTCTTCTGTCGACCTCACTACCACCTCTTGAGGAGGTGGACGTCCTACACCAATGACAGACAGGTAGCTATGCCACTGTAGAACTTGAAATGAACACAAGCCCTGGTACTGGATGACACCAGATGGATCACTCAAAATTGGCCAGTTTTCACCTCCTCTGAAGCATCTGTTACTGGCTACGGTTAAAAGATCGGATATTAGATTAGATGGACCATTAATCTGACCCTGTATGACCATTCATATATTCCTATAAACCTTTGCCACAACCTTGAATACTGTCAATAACTCTTTTAAAGACAACAATTTGAGGGGATTCTCCCCACGTTTTGGTACTTGTAATTATAGAATCTTCACATGCAAAATATAATTCTGTGCACACATATACACACCCTCCACCTCCCAGGCCTCTCCCCTAGGAGAATTTACTCTTATCGGTCTCTGTAGTATAGTGTCCAAACCTTTACTGGGCACCCCGGCTCTGTCAAGTTGGGAAACAAGTGCTAGCCCCATAATCTCCTTCAACCTCCCCTTGATTTTTTTGTAATAGAAGCATGCAATTTGCACAGCCTGTTGCAATTCCAGGCCTCTTCCCCAGGGGAGCTTGGGAGCCTGCAGTCTAATCCAACGAGACTGGCAAAGTCCCTGGAGCACAATCCTTACAGCAGACCCTTCTAGTCCTTACACTTATACATCATGGAGTCCTTCAGCCTGGCTCCCACTCTTCCGGCTTAAAAACGACTCCCCATCCCCTTGAGTTCCTGTTGGTTCCCTTCTCAGAGGGATTCTGGGTGTGTCCTGCCAGGCTGCTTGCCAACAAAGGAAGTCACCCAAATATTGCAAACAGGTAACAAACACACCTAGTGCCTGCGGCACCCAATTACTGGATAATTCTGGCCTAGCCGACAGAGTCACGCAGGGTTTCTCTGATAAGTCTGCAGGTATGCTGAGCCTCCCAAAATAAGGGACTACATATTCTCCACACGGTTTCTTCCTTTCTTTGCACCACAAAATGCTGCCATGCAGCCTGTGGGTTACATAAGCTTCTCCGCAGACACAGCTCTGCCAGCCCACCCCTCCTAGAGCATTCCTAAGCAGACACCAATACACTGAGCTGCCTTAGGGCCAGGTTTTTGCACTTCTCCTCACAAGGAATAGTCCCTTACTTCACAAGCATTCAAATTTCACAAGCATTGATTTCAATGTGATTACTCAGAGAATAAGACACTACTCAGCAGAAGCAATGGTACCAGGATTCCACCTTTTAATACAGGCTAAAACCCAGACTACACAACTCATTTTACTTACAATTTAAAACACTGAAGGAACTCAATATACATTGAACTACTACATGAAACGCCTGTGCTATCTACATTTCTTTTCCTGTGAACTTGCTCCAGGCTATCAAACTATTTGGGGCAGCATTCCTTCAGTATCAGAGGGTAGCTGTGCTAGACTATTTCTGCAAAAACAAGGAGTCCTGTGACACACTTAAAGACCAGCAAAAGTATTTATCGCATGAGCTTTCGTAGGCACAATCCCACTTCATCAGTTGCATGAAATGGATACTGCAGTGTGTTGGGTGTATATACGCACATGCAGAGAAGGGCGGGTCACAAAGTCAATTCAAACAGTTCCAGCGGGGTAGTCTATTTCAGCAAACCAAACAAGTTGTTTTGATTCGAACAGGGTGGATGTGGGCTTTTGAGAAAAACAGATGAGTAGGTGAGACTGTTAGAAGAGGGGAAATTACCTTTTGTAGTGAGTTAGCCATTTTAAGTCCCTATTCAGACCCAATCTGTTGGTCTATTATTATTCAAGGGCGAATTGGGGCCCCTTTGCGCAAGGCGCTGTACAAAGGAAACAAATGACAGTCCTCCCAACAGCTTACAATCCAACAGAAATGTGCCGGCTGTCATCAGCATTTTTCTCACTACGTTGCGGGTATTTGTTGTGGCCAGCGGTTAGACAACAGGGAGCCGGCAGGTCCTGGCACCCTGCCCACACTGTAGCTGCTACCACCGATGGAACGGGCCCCGGTTTAGCAACAGGGGGATGTTTGGGAGGGAAAAAGCATCTTGTAGAAACAGCCCCCGAGGCTTTTCACCGTGAGCAAGCAGCCTGAGACAGGGAAACACCACCAAGGGGAACGAAAGCAGCATTCTCTCTATTGCCACAGCAGGCAGGGACAGGCAGTGTTTCTGGGGCCCTGGGCAAAAGTCAAGGACGGGGCCACCCCTGCCATGTGGGGGGGCCACCTTTCACTTTTAACCCCCCATCTTTGCCGTCTCCCCCTCCCGAGGACCTGCCGCCGCCCCCCCACCTCCTCTCCCAGCCTCCTCACCGCCAGCCCCCGCCACTGCCTCCCCCACTCCACCTCACCGCTCCCCTCCCCCAGGATTTGCTGCCTGTGCAGCCACATCCCCAGCCCCCTGCTGCCTCCCCCCCCTTGGTCTTTGCCAGGGCCCCATATGCTTCCCCAACCCCCTCCCTCCAGCCTTAGCCCCCCTCACCTCACCTGGCTGGCTGGCGCTGCAGGCAGCACGACGCCTTCTGGCCCAGCTGGCCCATGTGTGGCCCATGTGGCAGCCGGGAGATTTAAAAACAGCTGCTGGAATCCAACATACCACAGCGCCGGGGCCCCCCCCCAGCACAGAGCCTGGGGCACTTGCCCACCCTATGCCAGCAAGGAGAGAAATGGAATACAGGAATTCTGTCTCCTCACTCCTACCTTCTGACGAACAGCAAACTGCTATCAACCATGAGCAGTCTCTACAAGACACAAGAGGAGCACCTGATATCATCCGAAGCTGTTGTCTCACAAGTGCTTGCATAGGTATCTCCAGAAGCCATACTATGATCACACACTCAATTCTGCTATTCACCGACAAAGATCATGCCGCATTGTATTATATTTTGGGATGCTTTATGGCATATCGATCCACATGGCCCCCATAATAAAGATATGCCCTTAAAAGGGGGCTGGAGTTACATTTGTCTGCACAATCCATTTCACAAAATGCCAATACCTTCACTCTTCGACTCCTGGTCTTTCTTAGCAGTAGTGCCTACAGGTCCAACCAATCACGGGACCTCTCTGTGCTGGGCACTCTATTAACACATAGCAAGAGCCAGCTGCTGCCCCAAAGAGTTTCCATCTAAACAGGTGAGACAGGTGGGAGGGGAAACAGGGCCCCAGAGAGGTGAAGGGATTTCCCCTAGGTCACATAGCAAGTCTCTACGACTTCCTTCCACGAAAAAGCTTCTCATCCTTACAGACTTGGCACAGACGAAGCATGCTAGCTGGGTAAAATGGGGAGGTCTGTACTAACATGTTCCCTATGCTGGATAAACAGAAGACTAAGGCTTCCACGGCTTTCAATCCAACAGTTTTAGGGAATGCTGAAGTCACTTCGGAGACATGGCATAAATTAGCATTTCACCAACCAGCCTGCTTCAATTTCCCAGTAATTTGTGTCCTTGAGAATGAAAAAGATTTTAAAAGTTTATATGGTGGCTGGACATACCAAATCCTCAGAGCACGGGAGCACCAGACTGCCATCCATATTAAAGCTTGCAAAGGACTGCTGCTGCTGAGCATGAGTTGAGTAAGATCTTACTCTACAAGAAGTTCCAGGCATTTTAAATGGGATTACTCGAGTAGTCCAGTATTACTAAACATGAATAAAGTGGGAGCCTCTGAGAATTAATCACAACGCAGTAGTTTTACTGACTTGTGCAATTTTACTGGCAATATCTGGTGCATTTCTTAGAGCCTCAGCTCCCAGAGTCAGATAAATATGTGAGAACCCCAGCTTTTTTTTTTTTTTTAAAGTATAATTCTAGTCCTTATGGTTAGAGAAAGAAAGACTGCAAAATAGGAACCCTAAACTAAAGGCTCAAAAACAAAAAACAATGACCAAATTATTTTTTAAAAAATTTCTTGACTTTTAAGCCAATCTCATGACTTTTCAGGGCCTGATACCTGATTTTTGAATGCATGGAGCTGGCAAAGCTCAATGTCAAGGGCAATGAAAATAACGTGTCAGTTGTAGCTTGTTGGTATCGGAAACAACACGAGAGTTTTCTAAAGAGAATTCAAAAATAAAAGTATTCCAAGTCCAGCTCCCAAAATAGCCTGCACTGAAAGGAAAACACATACCGAGTGACTTAACTATCCACACTGCATGTGAAGAATAAAAGTTATTCTGGGAACAAGCATTAGCTGCAGCCCAGCACAATTACCTCCAGATTAATGAGATTATGTGGAATAACCTTCTGTAAAGGCACATCACTCAACGGAGCAGCCCATCTGTGGAGAATTTGGGTGCTACGCAGGGTGAGGTCAAACCAGATGGATATTTTTAGAAAACACTTCTGCAAATAACCTACCATGCAAAGGTATGGCAACGGAGCAGACGCGCATACTGTAAAAGCCACAGCAGCCAGAGGCAGGCGCGTTGCACAGAAACACTGGGCCAAATTCAGCCCTGGTGTCTCTTGACTGAAATCAGTGGAGTTGCACTAGGGATGAATCCAGCCTGGAGTCCTCCTTCATTGTTTAGATGTGACACAAAACCATGAAGTTTGCTTTGGGGCAAATTAAAAATCTGGGTGATGTTCTAATCAGAGATAAAGCTGCAACATTCGGATCCATGTGTTAAATTTTCTGAAGTCGAGGAGTGTTTAGGTGTTGGTATTTGGGAACCGGAGTGCTGAGCATGCCAAAACAGCAAGACACAAAGAAAGACAAACTGTCCTTGGAGGAGATTACAGTCTAAGGCCCCAATCCTGCCACGTGATTTGCATTGCTCCAGGATAAAGGTTTGCCAATGTCCCATTAAGCTCAAAGTTCCTTGGGATGCCACACCACCACGTGTTCTCCCACACAAATGCCAATTCAGGAAAAAAGTCTAAGTAGAACAGAGGTTCTCAAACTAGGGGTTGTGACCCTCAGGGGGTCACAAGGTTATTATGGGGAAGGGGTTACAAGCATGCCATTGAGAGTGGTATGGCATGGGAGGTTCAATCACTTTTTTGGGCAAGGTCATCAAAGCCTATAATATTTTCAAAGGAGGTCCTAGCAAAAAGGTTTGAACCCCCTGAAGTAGACATCTCACACCAGAATGCTTCGGGATACTGAAGGACTATGCTAATTTACAGTGGCGGGTGGGGGGATTGCAGGGTAGGGTGTCTGCAACATGCCCGTCTGATTTTAGATCCTGAACACCTTGAAATCACAGCTGTTCAGTAGAGCCAGCTGAAAAGGTTCAAACAGCTCAAACCCAGAGATTAGACTGGTGCTGATGTCTGTTGAAGTGTGTTTGGTTAATAATTAATTCCCAGTTACTGAGCCTGTCCTGGGATCTGTGATGCCTCCAAGGTGGATCAAAGCCAGATCAAATCGATCAGTCAACGCAGCCACTGAGAAGGAGCCCAGCATTCTCTGGAGATTATTTCTACTCCAGCCTCCACTTCACGGAAGGACACAAATGGGCTTGAGGCCCTGTATTTTTCTTTGTTGCTGGTCATGGTTACCTTTAATCTCCCCCTGACTATGCACACTGTTCACGCTGTGAATACACCAAGAAGATTGGCAGGGGTTACTAAAATTCTTGGCCCAAATTCCTCTCTGGTCTTACTACACTGGCTTCCATGGTGTTACACCAGGATTACCTGGGCCCCTTTACCTTCCTATTCAGCTAATAATAACGAAACCAGCTCCTCACAGAAGCTTGAATTAAGACTTCTTACTTCGTTTGCCCACTAAGCCATCTTATTATTGCTTGTTTATCAGGTAGAGATTGGCTTGCAGGGTTTAAAAAGGCAACTTGATAACTCTCTAGATCTGGAATTAGATCTTGTCTCGTGGAAACATGCCTCAGGATCTGTAATGGGTCAACTATATGCAAAACAGAAACTGAGTCATTTAAAGTGTTGTCCTTGCAAACTGTACTGTGAAAGGTCAGAAGCTTCAGTGTTTAAAGGGACAGTGGCATTTATGCATGTTACCATTTTGTTTAGGAAATCCATTTCTCTCTTTTTTAGCTCAAGTGGTTTCAGAGGCTAACAGTTCTTTCACTGCCTTTGTTATCCCTCTGGATCCCCATCTTGCCAAATCCCCGTTGATTTCAACGTAAACTGGATCAGGCACCCACAGGAAGCTAAGCGCTGTGCACACAGTCAGTTCTCTTTGGCTTTTTCACTAAAAAAAGAATCAATTTGCAAAATTTCTATTTGGATTTTGAATGTTTAGATATTTTGGTATCTACTGTTTAGTTCAACTTCGAGGGCGGGGGGCGGACATTTCACATTATTATTCAGTCATACCGCAGCAACACTGGGGTCCCACGCAGCGATCAGGACCCTACCATACAGCAAAAGGACAGTCCGTGTCCCCAGAAGCTCACCATCTAGGTTCTACAACTCTCAGGCAAGTCCAAGGACTAATAGGAGTTCAGATCCCTAAGTCAGCGCTCTGCACAAGATCCTTGGGAGGTCAAAATGAATTAAAGCCTTAAGTAATGAATTCTCTCCTGCTTTTTCCCCTTTTAATCCAAATTTTTTTGCAATTAAAAAGTGCCAGATTTGAAATGCTGCTGAAAGAAGTTTCCAGGGGGAAAGAATGCTTTTTCTGAGCTCTTAACTCAGTAGTACTTCATCACATATTCCATCTGCTATTCTACAGAAAGAGCAAAGGCGGGTTACATTTTGGAGTCCCTTGCTTTTGAGTGGGCTCTGGAGGGACTCAAGAGCTACGCGACCTGCCTGTATTGTTATGACAAAACCTATTTTCCGGCCTATATAATTGGTTCCTTTAGAGTCATTCTGTTCAGTTTGTTAGACTCATCACCTTGTATCCAGACCGAGACGAGATTTAACCTAAAAGTTGTTAGCCAGATGCAATTAAGAAAGTTAGTTTGTTTTATATGCCAAAGAATTGATTTCTCAGCTTGATGGCTGAACCAGAATAAAAAAGGTTCATTTTGAACTAAAGCTACTTATTTTTCAGTTATATTCCCCAAATTCACAAATAGTTCAGGTGCCCTGAAAAATGCATTTTCACGTAATTTACTGTTCACTGAAAAGGTTTGCCTGGCTCTCATTCTCTCACACACACACAAAGAAGGAGATTGTGAAAGGTGCTGGATCAACAGCCCTAGAAAAGGGTTCTCTAGTTAGCTGCAGAACAAGAACAGGACAAGCAGTAAACTGGCTCATATTAAAACTATGATTTATTTATTGTATTGCTATGGTGCCTAGGAACCTTAGTCATGGACCAGGACCCCAATGTGCTAGGTGCTGTACAGACACAGAGCAAAAAAGTGGTCTCTGCCCTGAAAAGCTTACAATCTTATTACAAGGCTAGAGAGACTATTGCTAAGCAATGGTCGTTTAGCATTTTAGAGTCTCATTGCGTTGCTCTCTACTGCTAGCTGCATTTTCTCAGAATAGTCTTTTAGGAAATCACACTGGGCAGCTGTGACTACAGACAAAATAAGAGATAGCCAACAACAAGGAGTAAAGCTAACAATTTTAAAACAGCCTTATTGGGGAATGGATAGCCTTTTCTAGGTTGCCAGTTCATACCCAGCCCAAGTCAACAGTGATGACAGGTTACCACTAGCTGATGACGAATGTATTTATCACGTTTAAAATATGTTAGTCTTTAAAAGTGCTACCAGATTCCTTGTTTGTTTTGCTGACCCTAGACTAACAGCTATTCCTTTGGAACTTGTCAGAGAACACAAGAGTTCACGGCACAGGCTTGCTCTCACCGCAAAGGATGTGAACAGAAGAGCAGATTCCCCAAAGGACCGGATGGGAATTCACAGAAGCAAAGAAATGGCATGTCACCAGACTCCTGGTTACTGCAGCTGATGTGATCCTCTCCAGTGCTTTTTTTGTGATGGCATTTTTTTCCAATTTACTATTAAGATCGAGTACCAGGTTGTTTTTTTTTGTTGGTGGTGGGGGGTTTTTTTCCCCCCCCTTTTAAACAAACAAAAAAAAGCACTGGTCTTCTCTCAGGGAATCAACTGAACAGTCAGCAGTCTTAATCCCTTCATAAATTGGGCGCACAGAAGAGGAGCAGGAGATGATACAGCAGCCTGAACTCAGAATTCTGATGTTGTCCGAGTTTGTGTCGGTTTTAATTGATTTTAATTTTTTATTAGACTCTCTAGATACCAGACTAGATCCTCACCTTGCGTAAAGTACAATGGCTCCACGGAAATCAGTGGCATTTTCCCCCTTTACAGCAGCAGAGATCTGGCCTGCCAATGTTTTATATTCAGCTGACTACTGCTCAGGAGTATCCCTGCTGCCTTAATGTACAGTAATAACATGGTGATCTGAAATGAGCAATTAAGACAGGCATAATCCAACGCTTAACCTGTGGTCCCAGTAGGTGGGGGCATATCCATTGCTGGGAGAGAAATCTTGCCAAGAAAATCTAGCTAAGCTGTTTGCTTTATAAAATCCAAGTTGAAGATTCACTCTGTGCCTGTGCCTGGTTTTATAAGGATATCCTGGATTTCCACAGCACCTTTCCTATGCAGATCTCACAGTACATGATTAAAGGGATCAAGGAAGGCTGCAGAGAAGGTATTAATGGCAGGGAAGATCTGTTTCTGAATAGTAACAAATACATGGAATCGATTGTGATAAAAAGGCTCAGAGAATAAATTGTGCCTTGTAATCAATGCACATAACAGGAAATAACATTGAATTCAAGTAACGGGATTAGCTAAGAATGATTTGACTGCATTCCCTTTTCACAAATAGGTATATTTGGGCACGCAAGTGTTAAATATACTGTTCAGCAAAACAAGGGGAGTCTAGTGGCACTTAAAGACTAACAAATTTATTTATCGCATGAGTTTTCGTGGGAGAAAATCCCACTTTGTCAGAGGCTTGAAGATAAAGAATTACAGATGAATGGGAGGAAAATAAATGCAGGGAAGTGCAAGCCATAGAATCAGGTCAGACTGTTACAGCAAATCAGTGTTGTTGTTTAGATTCAAACAGTGGAGAACAGCATATTCGAGGGAGGTGAGGGAAGAAGGAAAGCAAAATTAGCTGTTGTATATACTGTTCAAGATCACAATGAAGAAACAGCAGAGCCAGAAGCTGAACCCAGGAATCTTCAAAGCCTCTGACAAAGTCACGAAAGCCCATACCATAAATAAAGTTGTTGGTCTTTAAAAGTGCTACAGGACTCCTTGTTTGTTTTCCAGGAATCCAGACTCTCAGCCTCTAAGCACTCCAATGAACCTACCAGCCTCGTTAGTGAGTGAACAGCCTCAATACATAGGGATCTGTGATCTGTGAAATAATATGTAGACAAATGTCCTTGATTTCAGTTTTATGTGCTGCTTTTCCCGCTTCAGTCTGTTGAACAGAGACATATATTAGATAAACTAAAATAGCTCATATTACTCAAAAGAAAAAAAACCCAAAATTTTCCAGAACTTCAAGCTCAAATCCCGCCCGCCCCCCCAGCTGCTCTTTTGCTGCATGAATCTCTGCACCGCCTCTGAATTTTGCTAAAAATGATGACATTTTTGGATAATGAAAGGATGTTGCAAGTATGACAAGTGGCATTTGCTTTGAACTTCTTCCTCTTTTTAAATTGTGTTCAGCCCACTCCAGTGCATTTGAAGAGCAGACTGTTGATTAACTTGCAAGTTTTCGCTGGTTTGTTAATCAATTAGAACCTCTTTTTTAAGAGAAGTATTTTTGGTGTTTCTAATGATTGACTGAGAAGAATCCTAAGCCTTTCCTGAGTGTAGAATCACCTTTGCACTTCACTGATACACATATAATAGAGGACTTTCAAGCACTGTGATCGTTCCTACCAATATCATTAACACCTCTGGAAATCTTGCGCTCATGCACAGTCATGTCTGGGCTATTGTGATCAAATTCAACAGCGCAGTCTTTGCGGCATCTGCATTTGCTAACAAACTAGCATTTATCATAGATTCTACGAGAGACAAGGAAATCACACAGACACAGCTGACGCCAAATACCCATCTTTACTAACCAGAGGCCAGGCCTAGTTACATACATAAGCTACTGATCTTGCAGGGTTGCAGTTTCCTTATCTGCTTAGTGTTGTATAGAGCGCAAAGACACAACAGAATACTGTGAACAACCGTGCGGTACACACCACACCACAGCCACCAGCAATAGTACCCAGGTCTTAAGTACCCAAACCATAAGCCTTTAGTCTGAGTCAAGAGAGCTCCTTTAGTGAGGAGGAAGTAGTAGGCAGTGGCATAGGCCATCCACTAGAGAGAGACTATCAAAAGTCATAAATCAATGTATTGTCGTATGCTACAAGCATCAGACTAGTGAACACACATCCTCCCAGTGCAGGCTGACATACTTTGAGAATCACCCCTGGATGCACTGCTGGAGATTGAAGCTGCAGCAGAGGGGGGTGAGGGCTGACAGTGGCTGAGTGTCAGTGAATTTGCACATTGCTACTGGCATTCACGTATCAAGAGCCCAGAAATCAGCACTCAGAGTTTCAGAACCAGCAAGATATGTTGTGGGCAAAATTTTTCACTGCTCGGACAAGTCATGAAACATTGGACTCCAAAGTGTGTCTCCAAAGTCATTACAGGATTTCTCCCTTCAACTACCCCGCCACCAATTTGTTATTCTTGCATAAGTTACTGAAATGTACTAACTAACTAAAGTTCTTATTTCTCCCTTGGTTACTTCAGGCCCCAAGCTGCTGCTGGTATCGCAAGCAGTTCAAATCGCCAGGACAGCTAGGAGCAATATGGCTAAAGTTAAATTCAGAGGAGAACACAATTTTTTTTTTTTGTTTTCCATCCTATACTTGAGTGAAGAAAATATCAACTTCATGGGGTAGTTGTATCTTCACATAAATATGGAGACAGGAAAGACAGCTTCTGAGGTTAACAGCAGTCTGTAACTTGATTGGCCTCTCAGGCTGTGTTGGGAAAGGGATTCATAGCAAGCGGAAAATGTTCAAGTTAGGTCATTCACACCCCACAGCAGGAAATATTCAAGGAAGCAGTTTAATTAGGTGGCACCCATGCTTTGAAGTTCTGTCATTCTGATTTTCACCCATCTTTAATATGATAAAAGACTGATCAAACTGTTGGCTTTTGCTCTGTAATTCTTCTCCCACTCCCATCTGCTCTGTTTTTCCCTCTGCCCTTGCTCATTCATTGTACTTGCATCACCTGCACCTGCTAACATATTTAGCATATAGCTGGGCAACATTTCCCACCAGGTGGCCTCAGCTTCAGAACCCACTGATGTCATTATGAAAGTATTTTTTGCAACCACGTAAATGATCTTGTAACAGCCCAGCATCGCCCAGGCCCACTCCCCATCTCCCAGGCTTTCTGGAGCAATGAGAAAGCAGCACTCCCAGCCTCTGGGTGGAAGGGACAATTCTGCGATCCACAGACCTTGCAGAGTCACAGTGAAGTGACACTCACCTTAAAAATAAATGTGCAGGGAAGGCCTGTGAACCAAGCAGTAACCAGTAGGATAAAATTGCTTTGCTTACATTATTCTTTGTAAATTGGGAACCTTTGGGGAAAGGGTTTGTTCCCTCCTGCAGTTAGTATTAAGATACAGCCTATATTTTAGATTACCTGTTGTTTCCGAGTTATTGTATCATGCTCCTGGATTTTTTATTTTTATTTTTTATTTTATTGCTGTTGAGTAGAAATAAATCCATCTTTTCCCTCACATGTGTCTGTTAGGATATTACCTACTGAAACCAATTCATAGCCACCCATGGCTTTGTGGCTTTTCACTATGGTACACACCAGGGCCATTCAGAACTAAACAGAACCATCAGCAGTTGAACCGAGATCCTTTTCCTCTGCCAATCTAAGCCCTCACCTCTTGGCACGCAGGAAAATCTTCAAAAACTATTGGCAGCATACATTCTACAATGTACCACTGAGTACAGTGCAGATCGGTTAACGCGCGGTTGTAGGGAGACAAGCCATCAGGACCGCGTGTAAAACGGACCGTGTGTAAACGGGACCATGCTGAAATCCATTAACAGTGCAGAAGGCGCATGTCAACATAGGCTACTCAGCTACCGTAACTTGATTTCATTTAGCAAAATTAAATATATACAGTAAATGTTAATTTATAATCTGATTTTTAATATGCAAAATTTTTAATATGCAAAAATACACAAAAATCACGGAAACATTATAAAATTATTGAAACAAATACAAGAATCAATGTTTGTTGAACCATGAAAACTTTGATAAAAATGTGTGAAAATAATAAACACAGTGAAATCCATTACTGTAGAGGACATATTACATGATTCCACATCAAGTCCAGAGAGTTCATAATCCAAGAGGCGCTTATATAAAGTTTATATAGTCTGCAGGTTCATCTTGCTGGGGTGGAGGTTTTATGAAGTACGAAGTTATTTTCTGCTGTTTCCCAGCCTTGGCTTTCTTTTTCTTCACGAAATCGATCATCCCGCGTAGGTGTAAAATTTGGATAGTTTCCGCATCTTGCTCCTCCATATATTGTGCAAGAGTTTCGGCAGCATTTAGCGCTTCTGAATGGGAAATTTTGGCTTTTTCAACATAATTCTCATCGTTGTCATCTACTCCTTCCTGTAATCGTTCCTCATCGCTTTCGCAGTCCGACCCAGTCTCACAACCTGTAATTATTTCTTCTTCTGTCAGATCTTCTGTAGTTGAGCCATTTTCATTTAGTTCTAGCCACTCATTTATGATTTCAGGTGATGTGTTTAAATTAAAGTCTTTAATTAATTGAAAAATAAATTTACCTTTGTTTTCTTTTGTTTGTGTTTTTGTTAGCAGGATGTCTTCTTCTGTAAATCCTTTGAATTCTGGTTCTGAATCAGTATTGTTTGGGTTTTCGGAGGCAGAACTGTTGACAGAAAAAGCTGGCCCGAGAGCCTTCATCCAGCAATTTTCAATAGATTTTTGTTTCACGCCATCCCAAGCTTTTTTCACCAAATAAATTATTTCTTTTATGTTTAGTTCTTTTAGAAATTCGGAAACACTTGATGACTCGCACGAAATCATTTCTGAAACCAAGTCACCTCGATAATTAGTTTTAAAGTTTTGAATAATCCCGTGGTCCAAGGGTTGGATTTTAGATGTTGTGTTGAATGGTAGATATAGCACACGGATTTGTCCATCATTTGAAACCAATAATTCAGAAGGAGGATGGGCCGGACAATTGTCAAGTAGCAGCAGTGCTTTAGGTTCGAGTTTTTTCTTGCAGAGATGTTTACGCACAGCTGGAACGAAAGAGTTGTGGAACCATTCTTCAAAAATGCTTCTAGTCATCCAAGCATTTTTACTGCTGGAGTATATAAC
Organism: Pelusios castaneus; assembly: GCA_007922175.1. Taxonomy (NCBI): domain Eukaryota; kingdom Metazoa; phylum Chordata; order Testudines; family Pelomedusidae; genus Pelusios; species Pelusios castaneus. The sequence goes on from ML685782.1 coordinate 4,319,263, forward strand.
AGGCAGTTTGGCTTTGTTAAGGTGCTTAAAGCACCGAGGGTTGTTGAACCGACCAATGAGAAGCGGTGTGAGCTTGTGACTGCCTGTCTTGTTCGTACAAAATAAAAGGGTGACCCGGTCTTTTATTTTTTTAAAGCCCGCTGTTTTTTGGGTTTCATATTTCAAAGCTAAAGTTTTGTCTGGCAAAAGTTTTGCAAATAAAGCGGTTTCATCACAGTTATACATTTGTTCTTCATTATAATTTTCAGTTTCTATTATAGTTTTTAATTTGGCGGGAAACTCATTGGCAGCAGTCTCATTGGCTGATCGGCTTTCTCCAGAAATGCTAACTTGGGAAATACCGTGGCGAGTTTTAAAGCGGCTTATAAAGCCTTTGCTGGCTTGATATGTTTCATCACTCATTAAAGTTCCAAACTTAGTTGCTTGGGCTTGGAGAATTGGGCCACTTAGCAGCGTTCCCTTAGCTCTCTCTTGGACAAACCATGTGCTCAATGCTTTGTCTACATCAGGCTTTGCCGAATAACGCACGCATTTTCGCTCCAGACTAACCTCAGAATCTACGTTTTGTACAAAACTGCGCAGCTTTGTTTCGTTTTTTATCCAACCTCGTAGAGTTGATTCTGCAATCCCAAGATCTCTAGAAATTTTGGCTTGGGTTTCACCTATGTACCCGATCTATAGCTGCTAATTTTTCTGCAACGGTGTATGAACGCTGACGCTTGACTCCTGCCATTATGAACTAAGACCTATGCTAAAATATCTACAGTAGGCCAACTTACGATTTTAGGTCAGTGATTGAGAATGTACGGTAGTTAGCTCTATGGTGCAGTTTTAGATACTGCGTGTTAACGAGTCCCGCGTGTTAAGTTGGTAGCTTTGGGGGAACGTGACGTTACCGCGTGTTAAACGAATTCGCAGGTAAACCGTTTGCGTGTTAACCGATCTGCACTGTACTTCTTCTGACCTCATGTAGCAGAGGAGAGATGTGCAAATGCACGCGCACAAGCCAGTTGATCACAATACTAGCAAGTGCTATAAAAGTGTTTTCTAAGATGGGTACAACCAGGAACCATAAAATCAAAGACAAGAGAGATCAGGGGCTTCCCACTTCCCTGAATAGCAGGAAGCAAGAAGGGTAGCAACAGTATCAGAAGCGTTAAGATGACAAAGTTTTGGGGTAACTGCTCCTTTAACCCCCCTGCCATGGTCTGCTCTAGGAATAACCACTCAAGGTCTCAGGCCGTTACCTGCCAACTTTCTCTGGACCCATGTCCCTCTCCCTCCAGGCCAGGGGTTTAAAATTACAATCCTCTTGCACTCAATGATTTTCCTTGAGCAGATGACTACCACCCAGCCCCTGTTCCCCCTCCAAGGGCTATGCCCAGTGCGTGGTTACAAACAAGCCAGACCGTTCTTCCAAAGCAAAGTACCTTTAGTTAAGGACAAAAGCACACAGAAAAAACTACAGAGTCTTCTAAACATACTGAAAGCTGCCCATCCAATCTACAGGGGACCGTGGAAGGGACCAGACTTTCCAACCCTTAGGCAGAGGGGGGGAAAAAAGGTCATGTCTGCTGAGTCCAAAAGAGTCAGATTAAATTCAGCTTTTATGTCAGAAGTCAGGTGTCTGTTTGAACCAATTGACACACACATGCAGACACTGTCAGCCAGTTTTTAGGTCATTTTAGTTTAGTTCCCTGGGGAGCTGAATTCAATTCCAAACCCACAAGGATACAGAGAGCATTCATAAATGTAATACTACGTGGTTCTCACAGGTACTGCATGTGGCTGTAATACCTGTCACAGAAACCCAGATTCAACACTTGCACGGACATCTGTGACAGAGTCAAACTTTATTCCTACAGGGGACCACATGGGCACAAATTCCAGTGCTCAAGGAAGAGAGACAGCTGCTCTTCATTCTTACCAAGAAGTGAGAGGAGCTTGTAAACACATCACTTCCTCCCTGCCCATCACTCACTTGTAAATTGAGATCAGCCCCACTTGAGACAGTTCCAGGAGAGCCCCAAAAATCTGCCTTCCACCTTTAACATCCCCCTAAGAATACATTTTCACAGAATCACAGAAACTGGAAGGGATCATGAAAGTCATCGAGTCCAGTCCCCTGCACTCATGGCAGGGCCAAGTACCATCTTAAACCATCCCTGACAGGTGTTTGTCTAACCTGCTCTTAAAAACCTCCAATGATGGAGATTCTACAACCTCCCTAGGCAACTTATTCCAGTGGTTAATCACCCTGATAGCTAGGAATTTTTTCCTAATGTCCAACCTAAACCTCCCTTGCTGTAATTTAACCTCCACTGCTTTTTGTCCTATCATTTCATTTTAGACTAGGCTGAGTTTTGTATTTACATTTTAGCTCAACACTTCTCACAGCCTTAAAGGATTTTATTGAAGCCTTTACTCAGGACATACTAGCCAACATTTCAAGTTTTCCAACTCCCATTGGACTGGAGAGCCCAGGGGGTGAGTCATGGGACTATGCAGTCTTTCATCTGCAGGCTGCTGACTCCCACCCAGCTCAATAGTCAGTGATGGTCCGTACCATGGGATGGCCGTCACCGGTTCCATGCCTCTTTGTTGAGCCAGTGACTCTCACCAACATTAAATTTGCTTGCACCATTTGAAGTTCAGCTTTTATCACTGACCAGGGCTAGAGTCCCAAAACCTGGAGGTTGGTATTTCCCTATAGGCCCTTCAGAAAGAAAAAAAAACTATGGTGCAGACCCTAACTGGTGCGCTCAGACAACAAGCGGCTGGAATTTCCATCACGTGCAGCTTCATTATGAATTTCATGGGAACAGCAAAACATTTCTCTGGCATCTTAGGAACAGCAAACCAGGGTAACTAACCAAATGAAGAAGTACAGCGCGTGAATGTTGCATTCCTAATTACCTCTACCCACAGCCTCTGATGCAGATTGTGCTGAGGATGGCCCTTTACATCTACCAACTCCAGAAAGACTCCCAAAGCGGAGCTTAATTGTTTCAAAGCTAGAACTGCCTCCAGGCCACAGGCTGCTTCTGTTGTCTCACCTCAGAATGAACTTGCTTTTTCTGCAGCTTGTAAGATCTTCCCAGAACAGCATCAGTGTGTAGAAGAACTAAGATTTTTCCTTGAATCGGTAGAACTTAAGCCACAGCAACGGGCTGGATTTGTACATGGCTTGCAAGAACAATCTGGCCTGTGCTGTGTTCTCCCTCCCACCTTTTATTATATGAAAGATGAGAGATGAAGCATGTGGATATTTTATAGTACAAGAACAGCCAGAGATATTTGGGGGTTAGGCATACACCCACCCCTGTCCAAAACTAACAGCATTTTAAAATAAATAAATATGAGAGGTGAAAAAAATACTTTAAACCATCTAATCTAGTTCCCAACCTTTTGGCTCCAGGTCCATAGATACCATTTACAACTCTGAAGGACCACTAGTCACCACCAGCAGCAGCCCCTCCCTCCCGCTGGAGTCATTGATCTCCCCCCATCCCACTGGCTCCAGCAGGGACCCCAGTATCTATGGATCTAGGCAGAGCACTTCACCATGCTCTCTGCTACAGTCAGGGGCAAGGGAGCGCTGATCACCTATCCCCTTAGCTACAGCAAGGAGTCTGCACCCGTCTTTTAGCCCTGCAGAAAACACACTTTGCCCAGGTCCTTACGCAGTAGCTGCCTTCTGCAGCCAGCAAGAGGGGAGCAACGGCCACTCAAAGTCCCCGCGGACAACAGGTTCTAATCCATTTCTAATGATTTCTAATCCATTCTCGCAGGAGACCAGTGCAGGATTGTTCTCTACAGCTTGAGGGCTCCTTGGGCAGAAACCATGGGTGAAACCCTCACCCCAGAAAAGCCAATGGCACTTTTGCCATGGACTTCACTGGAGACAGGATTTCACCCTATGACTTATTAGCTGCCTGTAAGGCACCTACCGAACTGCTGACATCATAATACAGTACATTCTCAAGACGAAATGCCTTGAATATAGGCTTTGAACACCTCTATTTGGAACTATTTTACAGCCTGATAAATGTAACTATTAGGAAATTCTCCTTAACAGTCAGCCAAAGCTGTCCTTTCAATGGCACTGGGGCAAATATTACAAACACATGCAATCGCTTTGCAACTATTGCATAAGAAAATAAGAATGGCCGTTCTGGGTTCAGGCCAACCATTCCCCTACCCCCGTATCTGTCTTCTGTGGCAGTGGCCAATGCCAGCTGCTTCAGAGATGTTTCAGAACAAGCAGTCATCAAGCGATCCATCCTGTTTGTTGCCCAGTCCCATCTTCTGACAAATAGCCATTGATGGACCTATCCTCCTTCTACTTAACCAGTTCTTTTCGAACCCTGTTATATAGTCTTGGTCTTCACAACATCCTTTGGCAAAGAGCTGCACAGGTTGACTGTGCAGTGTGTGAAGAAATACCTCCTTTTATTCATTTCAAGCCAGCTGTTATTAATCCCATTTAGTGGCTCCTAATTCTTGTGTTATGAAAAAAGTAAACAAACACTTATTAACTTTCTCCACTCCACTCATCATTTTATAGACCTCTCTTATCTCCCTTTAGTCATTTCTTCTCTAAGCTAAAAAGTTTATCAATCTCTCCTCATATGGAAGCTTTTCCCTATCCCTAATCATTTTTATTCCCCTTTTCTGTACCTTTTCCAATTTTAACATATCGTTTTTTGAGATGGGGCAACCAGATCTGCCTGCAGTATTCAAGATGTGGGCGTAAGAGGCAATATGATATTTTCTGTCTCATTACCTATCCCTTTCCTAATGACTCATAACATTCTGTTAGCTTTTTTGACTGCCACTACAGCGAGTGCTTGTTTTTAGAGAGCTATCCACAATGACTTCAAGATCTCTTTTGAGTGGTAACAGCTAATTTAGACCTCATGTTTTTATATTCCTAATTGGGTTTATGTTTTCCAATGTGTGTTACTTCGCATTTATCAACATTGAATTGCATTTGCCATTTTGTTGTCCAGTCACCCAATTTTGTAAAATCTCCTTGAAACACTGCAATATTGTATGAATTTTATGCACTTAACCTATACCTCTGAGAGCCAGGGATTGTATGTTGGCTCCACAGGGGGGAAGAGATACTGAGTTCCCTCCAGGAACTAAAAATCAATCCAGGGTAATTACTGCAGACCCTGAAACAGGTAAAAAACTTCACATAAGTACAGCCCATCCTGGTTCATATTGAGTTCCAGAGACCCAGGAGACAAACAAGGAGCGTGAAGATGAAAAGGGCCAGTCTGTGGTGGCTGAGGGTCCTTCACTGTGATCCAAAAACTAATATGGGATTGCAAACAAGAGGGCAAGCCCTGCTGGAAGGGTCTTAAGGACTTTAAAACTACTGGATTCCCCATGTGGAAGACAGCTGACTTTGGGTAAGGCTAGCATACATGTTGATTGTTTATTGTTTTATGATGCATTTTCCCACTCACATGCTTTTGTCTTAAAATAAATGTACCGTGCTCTGCAAAAGCTGGCAAGTCATCGATAAAACACTATCAGAGCTCTTTGAGCCAGCAAAACTTCAGGGTTAGCCCTAGGTCAGACTAACAGGGATAAACACAATGAAGGACAACTGCAAGCCTAAATCCCCAGTCTGAAAGTAAAGGATGGGGATCATTGCCTTTTCAGTGGTGGTGGCTAACAATTCCGAGACCAGAACTGGTGCCATTAAGGAGGCAGAGAAGAGGATCAGGGGTGCAATTAACCCTGTAACTGTAACAAGCATCATTGCCCATAACTGTTCCCCGTTGGACCCCTCAGGAGACTTTAGAGTGTAAAATGGGTAAGTGTTAGCCAACGCCTGCCACCGAGTTCTTTGGCTATTTCTGTATCTGCAAGGGGAAGTGACAATGTCGTGATCAAACACTTCATTTCAGAAGGGCTTGTGTGTTTGTAATTGAGAACATATTATGCACAGGATATATATTTCTCATCTCCAGACTGCTGTCACGCCTTGCTCTCTCCATCATCCTAAACTGACCTCCAAACAAATGGAAAATAAATACATGGGACTGCCAGACAGCGTCACCACTCCCCTCTCTCAGTGTTTCAGTCAAGGGAAAAGAAGGAGGGCCAAATTCTGCCCCAATTTAAATCCCACTGTAATAAGCTGGGCTGAACGGTCTAGACCTGAAGCCTGAGAATTTCATAAGTTGATATGAGCAAAGGAAGAGGACAGGAAACAGTGATGGAAGAGACTGGACAGCTGTGCTTTTTTGGAAAAATTAGGATCTGATTGTACAGCTGAGCTCTTGAAAATCTGGCCCTGCTACCTATTACTGCGGTCACTGTGATAATTGGCCCCACATAGCTGAGTAGAACTGTACAACTTACAGTAAGTATCTGCAGGATGGAGTTCCCTTAAGATGCTGTTGAAGCAGAGAGCACAGTGCTCAGGGAACTGCTCTGCTCTGAATAAGCACAGAAGAGAATTATAATAGGGCTACTTGAGAAATGCAGCCTTACCCGAAAACAGCAGAAATTTCAGCTCATTCAGCTATGGGAAACCCAGGCAATCCTTCAAAAGTGGAGTCTCGGATCCAAGAACTGGCAGGTACCGTATGGCCAGCAAGCAGATTTTCACTGACTAAATGACAGGAAGATGGGGAAAAGCTTTTTATGGCTGGCAAATGCCTGCCTCAGGATCTCGGATCGATTTGCATGGGATCAGTTGAGATGGGATGAAAGTATGCAACTCCCCCCAAATGAAGAGTTCAGTTTAAAGGAAAACAGCATAGCACAGTAGGAGAGAGAAGCAGGGGGAGAGGGGCAGGCAACTCAAACAACACTCATAGAACCACAGAAAATTACGATCAGAAGGGACCTCAGGTAGTCATATCATCCAGCCACCTGCTTAAAGCAGGAATAACTACAATTAAATCATTCCAACCAGGGCTTTGTCAAGACACACCTTAAAAACCTTTAAGGATGGAGACTTTACCACCTTCTTAAGTATCAGTGCTTTACGACTATCCTAGTGAAAAATTTTTTCCTAATATCTAACCTAAACCCCCCAACTGCAACTTAAAACCATTGTTCTTAGGTCTGTCATCTGCTACCATTGAGGACAGCCTAGCTCTCTCCTTCCTGGAAACCTTCTTCAGGTCATTGAAGGCTGCTATTAAATCCTCCCTCTCGCCTCAATTCTTCTCATCTGCAGACTAAACATTCTATTACCTTCAGCATCTCCTCATAATTCATATTCTCCAGCCCCCCAATAATTTTCATTGCCCTCTGCTGAACTCTCGAATTTTCCACATCCCTCCTGCAGTGAGGGGCCCAAAATGGGACACAATCCTCCAGATGTAGCCTCCCCAGTGCCGAATAGAGGCAAATGATCACTTCCCTCGAGCTGCTGGCAATGCGCCTACTAATGCAGCCCAATATGCCATTAGCCTTCTTGGAAACAAGAGCACACTGTTGACTCTTATCTAGCTTCTGGTCCACTGTAACCCCAAGGTCTTTTTCTACAGAACTGCTGCCTAGCCAGTAAGTCCCCAGTCTGTAGGATTCGTCCATCCTAAACACAGGACTTTTCACTTGTCCTTGTTGAACCTCATCAGATTTCTTTTGGCCAAATCCTCCAATTTGTCTTGGTCACTCTGTATCCTATTACTGCCCTCCAGCTTATCTACCATTCCCCACAGCTTAGTGTCATCTGCAAACTTGATCAGGGTGTAAGCCACCCTATCCTTCAAATCATTAAGGAAGATATTGAACAAAACCAGTCCCAGTACCGATCCTGGGGAACTCCACTTGTTACCAGTTACTATTCAGACATCGGACCATTGATCACTACCCATAGAGCCAAATTATCTAGCCAGCTTCCTGTTCAATTTATAGTCTGTTCATCCAACCCATAGTTCTGTAACTTGCTGGCAAGAATTCCATGGGAGACCATATCAAAAGCTTTGCTAAAGTCAAGGAATATCATGGGCCAGTCAACTCATCATAGAGGGCAATCAGATGTGTCTGGCATGACTTGCCTGTACTGAATCTGTGCTGACTGTTCCCGATCACCTTCTTCTCCTACAAGTGCTTCAAAATGGATTCTTGGAGCACCTGCTCCATGATTTTTCCAGGGACTGAGATGAGGCTGACTGTTCTGTAGTTCCCTGGATTCTTCTTCCTTTTTTTAAAAGATGAGCATTATATTTGCATTTTTCCAATTGTCCATGACCTCACCCAATCACCATGAGTTTTCAAAGATAATGACTAATAACTCTGAAATCACATCAGTCAACTCTCTCAGCACCTTCAGGATCTGAGTATGTCCAGCTTTTCTAAGTAGTCCCGAACCTGTTCTTTCACCACTGAGGACTGCTAACCTCCACCCCATACCGTGCTGCAGTAGTGAAAACAGACAAAAGAAGCAATGAATACTTCATCTTTTTTTCTACTTCACCTGTGACTAGGCCTCCTTCATTCAGTAAGGGGCCCACACTTTTCTTGATCATCTTCTTGTTAACAGACCTGTAGAAACCCTATTTGTTACCATTCAATCCCTTGCTAGCTGCAACTCAATTATGATTTAATCTCTGATTTACATCGGCATGCTCAACCAGTATTTTTATACTCTTTAGTCATCTGACCAAGCTTCCACTTCTAGTAAGCTTCCTTTTTGCATTTAAGCTCACCGAAGATTTCTCTGTTGAGCCAAGCTGGTTGCCTGCCCTAGATGCTGTTCCTTCTCTACATCAAGGAGGTTTCTTTCTGCACCCTCAGTAGGGTTTCTTTAAAACATAACCAAGGTTTTTTTCCCCCTTATATTAGCCTCCCATGGGATCCTGCCCATCAGCTACCCGTGAAAGTCAAAGTCTGCTTTTTCTGAAGTCCAGAGTCCAAATTCTGCTGCTCTCCTTTCTTTCCTTTGTCAGGATCCTGAATTCAACCATCTCATGGTCATTGTTGCCCAGGCTGCCATCCATTTCTACTTCCCCATTCTTCTGTTTGTGTGCAGCAAGCCAAGAAGAACACAGCCAGTAGCTGGTTCCTCCAGCATTTGCAGCAAGAAGTTGTTTCCAACACTCTCCAAAAACTTCTAGATTGCCTGTGCACTGCTGTACTGCTCTTCCAGCAGATGCCAGGGTGACTGACATCCCCAATGAGAACCAGGCCTGTGATTTGGACACTTCCATTTGTTATCTGAAGGAAGCCTTGCCTTCTTCATCCTCCTGATCTGGTCATCCACAGCAGGCACCCACCACAACTTCCCTCTAGTTGTTCTCACCTTTAAACTTAACTCAGGGTCTCAACAGGCTTTTCTCCAGCTTCATACTGAAGCTCTGAGTAGTCACGGTGCTTTCTTACGCACAGTGCAACTCCTCCACCCTTTCTCCCCTGCTTGTCCTTCCTGAACGGTTTATACCCATCCATGTCAGTGTTCCAGTTGTGTGAGTTACCTCACCAAGTCTCTGTTATTCCAAATCACATCATAGTTCCTTGATGTGCCAGGACTTTCAATTCTCCCTGCTTGCTTGTTTCCCTGGCTTCTTGTGGTTGTGTACAGACACCTAAGATAGCTAGCCAATTGCCCTACTTTCTCCATACGGATCAGGAAGCCTATCTGTTGCACCCTCCTCCTGTACTTTCTTCTGATGTCCCACTTCACCTCCAGGCTTAAGTTTCCATTCCTTTGGTGAAACTAGTCTAAAGCCCTCCTCACAAGATTAAAAAGCTTATCTGTGAAGATGCTCTTCCCTCTCTTCATTACTGGATCCCATCTCTTCCTAGCAATCCTTCTTGGAACAACATTCTATGATCAAAGAATCCAAAGCCATCTCTCCACCACCACCTGCATATTTATGCATTTATTTCCACAATTCAACAGTGCCTTTCTGGGCCTTTTCTTTCAACAGGGAGGATGGATGAGAATACTACTTGTACCTCAAACTCCTTTATCCCTCTTCCTAGAGCCACAGTCTGCAGTGATGCACCCAAGGTCATTTTTGGCAGTCTCACCAGTATCCATATGGAGAAATAGGAAAGAGTAGCAGTCCGAGGGCTTCTTGAGTCTTGGCAGATTCTCCCTCACATCCTGAATTCTAGCTCAGGCAAGCAGCACACTTCAAGTTTCAGTCTGGGTGGCAGGGAGTCCCTGACCATCACCATCCATCTCCTCTTCTGGGGACTGGCAGTCAGGGGACAATGCATAAATGTCTTTCCATCTATGGTGTCTTCTTCGGATGCCTTCCCTCAGATGATTCCTCCAAACCATTCTCAGCCAGAGTACCTGGGCAGAGAGTCCGATAACATTTACTTATCTCTATATGCATCGGTGGTACGTGGGATCTCCTCCTCGTTCTTCTGGAAGTCACATCTACCAATTTTCTTCCCTATTCTTCAGTCCCCCTGCACTGCCTCTCTTCTTCGCCATGCTGTGTTTGCAGTACCAAATCCCAACTTCTATCCAGCGAGTCTTCATTTTCTCTGATGCAACACAGGATTGCTACTTAAGTCTCTATACTTTAACCTTCTCCTCCAATATGGAGACCAGCTTGCACTCCACAAAGAAAGTCATTTCTATCCTCTGGGAGAAAGACAAACATGGCACATCCTGTGCCTGTCAGAACAGCTGATCGCTCACTATCCATATTACCTTCCTTCTAAGAGCCTCTTCAGATGCTGTATTTACTGCTCACAGAAGTGTGAAAGGCAAAAACCCGTGGGGGGCTTTCCTTCCCCCCCCCCCCCCCCCCCAAGGTGAACTCCTGCTGCGAGAACAGCTTGGGCTACCTGTCATGTGGGGTCCACTACAGTGATTGTCATTATGACTGTTACAATCCAAAATGCAAATTTGACCGTCCTCTAGCCAGACTAGACTGCTGTGCACCTGTCCAGAAACCACACATACAAAACATACTGCATTCTGTTCGCCTGTAGGATAACACTGCTGCAACCTGCACAGATGGCTCTCTGTAAATAGGACACAATATGTAATTACATCAATCAAGGCCCAAAAAAACCCACACATTTACTGCAAAAGTTGAAGGTGGAAATCTAGCAGTAATCCCAAGATAATTACACATCTTCCAAAGATTTCCTGACCCATCTAGTCCAGCATCTTGCCTTCAGAAGTAGACAATAAATGTTTCAGGAGGAAAAATAAAAAGCCCCAAATAATTCATCGACTTGATTGTGCAAACCTATACACATGGAAAATAAAATGTATGTGACTCTTGAAAGACATCAGCTTGTGCCCTGAAGGATGAGATTTAATTACCTTCATTATCTTAGTTTACACAGCTAATTGCTGCAGATGTGTCAGTCACTGGTAATTAATACCATAGTAATGTTGCAGGTGTAACCAAAAATTGGATTTTTTCAGACAGAACTAAAATGAGGTTAACAGATGGAAAAATCTATCACTGCTGACCTTTCCTTCCCCCTGCCCCCACAAATACGCTGATCCTGAGCATGTGTGACATGCATAAGGGAGACAGAAAAGACTACCAAGCTGATTGGAAGTGGGGGAAAACCACTCCTTTCGTGTTTTAGTGGTGAGCTACAGGATGGTTTTTTTAAGGGAAAGGCCTTTTACTTCTAGGTTGCCAGTTTGAATATTACATGGCTCGGGAGCAACAAAGTTCTTACCACCTAACAGCCAGGCTGATGGTGTGATGGGACTTAAGACATCTAGCCACCCAACTATGACACAGACTTACTGTGTGACCCTGGGCAAGTCCCTTGAGGAAAGAATTTCAAAGGCACTTAAGTGACTTCAGCCTCTTAGTCCCATTTTCAGAAGTCTCTGGGGCTCTCAGGGGCCCAAGTCCTACCAACTTTCAAAAGGACAAAAAAGCAAAAGGTAGGGGATTAAAGATTATTGTAATAAGCCATAAATCCAGTGCCTGTTTCGTCCATGATTTTCAGTGTCCAGTGGAGTTATCCATTTTAGCTCATCTTTCAAAAGTTGTGTGGTCCCTTGAGGATGAGGAGGGATAGGTCAGAGACAGAGTGATCCCTTTGGGAAAATTGTTTACCCACAAGTGACAGCGTTTTTGTCTTTTGTCAATTTCCTGTGTGAGTTCATTCAAACCAGCGATTGTCTGGTTTCACCCGGAGAGCTATTTAGTGCACTGGATGACGTGTGCCACATGTTGTTGGATGAAAGGTGGTGGCAGGAGGTGCCATAACCCTGTACTGGAGGGTCTGTGACCCAGTACTGGGTCCCGACCCATGGTTTGAAAATCACTCATCTAAATCCTAGTTTGGCCATTCCCAGGTAGTCTTCAAGACCCTAATGAAAGTGGAGTAAACACCAAAGCCAAGAGGAGCCTCTTCAAAAGAGTAATTTATTCCTTTGCGCAGCCTCGTGCAGGTCCATGCACTACTTAAATTTCACTTAACCCTACTTGGAGGGCTTAAATGGAGCACAGCCTTTGTTCTGGCCCTTCGCACAAGGTGATTTTCACTCCAAGACAGAAACATATTCAGAATCAGGCAAACACTCTCAGTCAGTTGCGTTTCTATAACACCTTCCATCCGGGCACTTTACAAACATTAACTAATCCTCACAACAGCCATGGGCAGTAGGAAAATAGCACGCTCATTCGAAAGACGGATTGAGATAAACAAGGGTTAAAGCCTACAGTGTGCCAACTTTGATGTCTGAACAGAAGTATTCCGATTACAAATGTTACGAATGGAGGATACTTTAACCACTCTGAACGTCAGGGCACTTTTATTTAGCTGTCGAAATATGGATTTCACTTCCTTACTTTGGGCACCCAAGTCTGGAAGCTTTGACTTGTGTAAGCTGCCTGACAGCACAAAGGCAGACCCATAATGATAACGCCAAAGTCTTAGCACTCAGCTCCCTGCTCTAATAAGGTGGTCACAATTCCTTTTGTTTGTTTTAAATATGAAAGAAAAAGGTTGTGTTTTTAAACACAGAGTCTCTGGCCATTTGCACAGGATTTGTTCCATTCTACAGTCCACCACTTCTGGCTCAGTATGTGGTTTATTTTTATACTTTAAATAAGGTAGAGCAGGTTATATGGTTTAATGATTTAAATATTCCCCTGAAGTATAAAGGCTCCTCTCCACAAACACAACTTAAAATAGGGATGCACTGTGGGAGATCTCTGACTCGGAGTATGTCTTCACTGATGGCAGCAAATTCGCTGCTGTCAGATTAATCTTTCCAGATCGACTGAGCGGTCAGGGAAGACCTGATCAATCAATCCAGAACTTGATACATTAAGACCACCCGTTCAAGAAGAAGCAGTGCTGAGTGAACAGGAGAGCATTTCCTGTCAACTTAGCACAGTGGGGATGCAGCAGTAAGTCAATATTGGGAAATTGAAGGGGGATACACAAGTTATGGTATGTAGCTTGCTTATCGCCCTTCTGCTGCTACTGAAATCCATGGCCAGTGTAGACCTGGCCCGAGTAAGGGGCACTTCAACTCCCCAAGGAACAGTTTGAGGTTGGCTGATTACTCAATTTCCTTTAGTCTAACCAGTGGGGAAAGGCATTTGACTGGGAGTTCAGGATCTATCTAAAGGCCTCACCCCCAGGCTGAATATCAGGCCAAGGAAAGGGTGTGGGGGGGACAAAATTTCAGACATGAACATTTTCAGTATTAAGAGCACTGGACCCAATCTTCAAAAGGCTGAGTTCCCACTGAAGACAACAGGAGTAGAGAATGCTAAGCATCTCCTAGAAGGCTCTCAGCACCACGTAGGATATATTTCTGAGAAGTATCCACATCAACTGTCTCCAAAGCAAGCGAGAAACTTCATTAAAAAAAAAAAAGACTCATGAGACCCCTAGCATTTCTGGCGTCTTGTCCTGCAGGGACCCTGAATAGCGTAAACACACGATAAACTAGATGGACTTGTGAAAACGATATCCAAGCATTTTGGAGCCTCAGAAAAAAAATTGGCTTCTAAAAACAGACTGTGGCTCAAAACGAGAGAAGGCTAGGATGAAGGGGGGGAAAAAGAGTTAGAACTGCTTTATCCAACTCTAAACCTACTGACTTTAAGGACACTGGCCCAGATCCTCAACGGAAGTTAGACCCCTAATGGCTCAGATCCCGAAGGGTATTTGTTATGAGTGCGGCCAAGGGCCAGTGGCAATGGAGCACAAGATGTAGCATGAAGACTTGAAGGGATATCTACACTGGAATTAGGTTCCCACGGCTGGCCCATGCCAGCTGACTTGAGCTAGGGGCTGTTTAATTACAGTGTAAGGACCACAGACCCAAAGTGGCCCGTGTGGCTTTTTAAAATAGCCCACGTTCACCTGTCCGGCCGCTGGCTAGGAGCCCTGCTGTGGCAGCCCACTTCCCCTCCAGTCTGTGGGCCGCCCAGAACTCAGCCTGCAGGACACCGGGAGCAGCAGCCAGGCTGGGGAGTTTCAAATCTCACACCCTGAGCATGCTCAGACAGAGCATGTTCAGAGCAGGAGTGGTCTGGCCCAGCAGCGGCTCTTGTCACCCCGGCAGCTCCAGCCAGGTAAGCGGGGGGTGAGAGGATCAGGGAAGAGGTCTGGGAGGGTCAGGGGCTGCAGGGGAGCCCCAAAAGAGGATCAGGGAAGGGGCCCGGGATAGGTGGTGAGAGGATTGGGGAAGGGGCCCGGGGCAGTCGGGGAGCCAGCAGGCTACTTTTGCATTATACTTTCTTGGATTGGGTGCACTCGCATCACAGTGCACACATTTGAACCGTGGGTCAAAAAAGTTGCACACAAATTTTTTTTTGCACGCACAGCCTACCAAAAATTAGAGGGAACATTGGAACCACTGGTGCAGACATTCCAGCTTTGACTGCAGGTCAAGTTGTGGGACCCTTCAACCTCACAGCATCCTGGAGCCCTGGCTCCAGCCTGAACCAAATGTCTATTCTGCAGTTAAACAGCCCCTTAGCCCAAGCCCCACAAGCCTGAGTTAGCTGGCACGGCACGGGCTAGCTAAGGGTTTTTAACTGTACAGTGGCAGACATGCCCGAAGAGTGTACATAGGATGGATAGACAGGAAGAAATATAGTAGCCCACAGAAGGCAAGTGACGGACATTATCTAACATATTGCCAAAGCATCCACTAGTGGAAGATCCAGTCAGCTAAAGGGTTAGTGACCCAGATACTCTGGGAAGGACAGCTACATAGTAGCGAAATAGACAAACAGAGAAACTGATTTCTAACATTTCTATATATTCAAGCTACATCTGTCTAACTTAGATAACACGCTGTTAGGCACATTGCATTTAAGGGCTGACAAACTAATCATGTGCTTTCATCACATTCACTAAAGTAGATACCATTAAAACCTGGGCATTTGCCACCTTCAGTAACAAAGAGAGCAAAATATATACTCTGAAATCATCCTGACTTGAGACTAAAAATAAAATAAATTCAACCCAGAACTAACAAACGTGTTTCCAAGAGAAAGAGAGAGAGAGAAACCTCCCTCTATAAAACAGCCTTTTTGGTTCCCTCCACAGATACAAAGAACCATGTGTGAATATACAGTATACAAGAAACTGACTCCTAATATCTCCCTTGCAGTCACACAGAAGCATATGCCTCATGTAGTAGCAGTTGACTTATACAGCTATTTGCAATATTTTCCATCCTAGCTATTGGAAATATCACAATAACGTGATTTTATTTTCATCTACTTAAATTTTGAGTTGTAGGAAATTATGGTAATTAAAAAATAAAGTGAATTAAAATGGATGTAGTCAATATTTTAATGAATTTTAAAACAGATTTAATTTGAAATTAAAAATCAATTAAATTATTGAATAAACTAATGATTATTAATTTAAAATGAATAAAATTATTGAAATTAACAGCCAATTTAATGAGCAGTCAATGAGATTCAAAAAGTTAAAACTATATAAACATTAATATATAAATGGTTAATATCACATGCCAAAATACACAAATAAATATCCTTAAACTAAACTCTAATAAGTTATCAATCAGCATTTTACTTACTTTGCCTAACTGTAAATTTCAATTCTTATCAATGGAAGTATTTTTTTTATCTGTTTGTGTGGAGGCGGGTGAAATAGATGCCGACTAACACTTACTGATAAAAATCAAACCCTTCCAAGCTTACTCATATCTTTTAAAAATACCCACACAATTACTAAAAAACCACCACCACCTAAAAACCAGCCCCCAGAAAAAGTAATGCAGACTTTCACATACCCACCCACACTGTTCTGCAGTTATTAAACTGCCCACAAGAAAATCAAAGCTGAAGACTCCAGCGGTGTCTTCTTCGAGCCTACAAACCTGCTGCCAATATAGTCACCTCTTTCCCATCAAAAAAACAAAAAACCAAACAGGTGAGTTTACCAACATTCCTGGAAGGGTGAAGACAGCAAAACACCTGGGTAAAATGACATGAAATAAAGCAAAGAAACTGCTCTAGGCATCTGACTACAAACCAGAGAGACTGAAAGAGCAAGAAGAGGAAAAAAAAATCCATAGACCATTATGTTTCAGGGTTGGACTCCATTACGTGCGTACCAAGTGGACCCAAATGTAACTAAACTGTAACCCCTTAGGACAGGAGCAGGTCTATGAAGTGCAGTGCACACCAAAGCAACTGTGTATGGCTGGCCATGTTAGTCTAATTCCAAAGGGGTAGCCGTGTTAAGTCTATTGTAGAAAGACAACAGAGTCTTGTGGCACTTTTAAAGACTAACAGATTTATTAATAAATCTCTTAGTCTTTAAAAGTGCCACAAGACTCTGTTGTCATGTTAGTCTAGTTCAGCAAAACAAACAAGGAGTCTGTGTTTTGCTTTGCTTTTCTCCCCCTCCTCCCTCCTATATACTATTCTCCACAGTTCGCACCTAAACAACTGCATTGATTTGCTCTAACAGTCTGACCTGATCCTGTGTCATACACTTCCCTGCATTTATTTTCCTTCCATTCTGGAAGTCTCCTAACTTCAAGCATCTGACAAAGTGGGATTTTCTCCCACAAAGCTCATGCACTAAATAAATTAGTCTTTAAAAGTGCCACCAAACTCCTTCTTTGTTTATGACTAGGGACTGGGGAGTTCACCTGCCCTTCCCTCGAATTAGTTGATGCCTTTAGTCTCATTCAGGATTTTGCTGGAGTGGAAGGTTTAGTTTGCATCTGGAACACCTTGGGAGCTCTGGCAGCTCAGGGAATACACTGGATCTGTGCTCTTTCCAATCACTGCCCATTCCCCCTTTCCCAACAGTGTGGGCCTCTCCACAATTCCTCACCTTTAGGCCCTACAGCAGCAGAAACTGGCATAAACCAGTGATAGATCTAGCCCAGCTTGGCTCATTAACACCTGAGAGGACATAGCATTCTGCCTGGCTAGGAGTATAGTCATTCAAACAATAAAAATACAATGGATTAAGCAATAGATAGACATAGGCCATTCTGAAGGGCATAAACACCAAAGGGAAAAGCAGAAGAGGAGGAATCATTTTAGTTGATCCAAAGGGACATAACCAGAAGCAGCCCATCTTCCTGACAAAGAGGAGGAAACCCTATTATTTGAGTCCTTTAAAGCTAGCCTGGACAAAAGTGTAATGCAGACTGCAGGGAATAATCCCATTAGAGCCCATTTTATAGAACGTCTCTAATTTCTCTGGAAATAGGGAAAAGATTTGTGGGATGACAGACATGGGGTCAGCTCATCCCCTGTAACGTTAGTGAATTTCATTGAGAACAATGAATTTTGTCAGTTTCTCCTGGAAAACTGAATTTAAAAAAAAATAAACGGAAAGCTCCAATTTCTAACTGGAATGTATGGAGAAGGAGGAGCAATTTGGAGGAACCCCTATAAAAACAGCCTGGCTAAAATGTGTTCTCTTATCTGGTAAACATGCAATTTCACAGCATCCTTGGAATTGCACCATTTCACCCAAGCAAATCCCTAAAATAAATGAGAAATTAGCAAAAGATTAGGTGTAGAGGGGAGTGGGGAATCCAAGGAACAGCTGGAGAGTGTTGATTGATGTCACATTGTCTCATATGCTGCCACTTCATATGGCAGTGCAATGAAGCAGTGACTGCCTTAATGAAAAAAAAGCCCCAAACCATACCCAGCCGTGAAGATCACACAAAGTCCCCTATGCAGAAAAGCTTATTCCATTCTTATCTGTAGCTCTTGTGCATGTCCTCTGACATCAGCAACTGCCTATAACACCCACAGACGGGTGCATCTATCACTTCAGAATTGTGAGTGAGCAGAATCGTGGTGGGTTTATTGCTCCTGTTCTAGTTTCTATCTGCACCTTTCAGGGGTCATAGTCACGTCATCAGATTATAAATGTGACATGATTAAAACATGACATTCCGCAGGAACGACTAATGACTTCCATTATAGAAGGAACTCGCATCATAGAAGGAGTAATGTCTTGTGTTTAAAGCACTAAAACTGGACTCTGGAAGCATTACTTCACTTCCGAACTTGTCCACATACTCACCTGTGCGACCCTGGACAACTCATTCTGTGCCTCACTTTCCTGCCTATAAAAGGAAGATAATGCTACCTCGTGGTGTTGAGAGGATAAATTCTTTAATGATAGTGAGGAACAATTTTTCAGACAGTGAGATAGGTATGCTTATTGGGACAATGAATTGGGCCTGAAAAAATATTGTCTGCTGCGGTATGGTGTGAGGACAGAAGGTGAAAGGACAGCCCCCCTTTTGGTGTGAAAGGTGTAGGATACTTGGATACTCCATGGCTCGTTAGAATTTTATAATTTCCTATCTCTGCAGACATTTTCTGCTTGTACTGAAAATGAGAGAGTGCAGGAATGACACTGTCTAAGGATGATCATGCTGATAAAGGGGATTGAACCAAAGAGCAATGAGAGAAACTGCATAAAACCCTGGGAAGAGAGAGAAAGATGGGAGGGACAGCATAGGTACAGAACAATCTGCCCCCAGCTCAGGTGGACAATGATAAATGGGGGTCTTCTGTTGTTTTCAGAACTGGAGCTACATGGGGGCATCTCACTTCTGTCTTTCAGAAGATGGCCCAATTAAAGATGTTTCCTCACTCCCCTTATCTCTCCAATGACAAATGAACATAGGTCATGTAGCCTTCAGCACACTAAGTTCTATGGTAGGTCAATTATGCCTATCTCCCACAGATATCCTTGGGTCCCATTATTTTTTCCCTCTTTAACAATACTTCCACATTAGACTGTGCTGCTGCTAAGATAGTTCGCTTGGTAGAATTAGATCTTTTTTTCCTTCCAAATTTAAACAGATAAAAAAAATCCATAAAAATTGATATGAAATTATTAGTTTTAATTTCCTCAGTCATGCAAAATTATGGTGTTTAAGCTATTTTTATCCATTAGAATTTTCACAGTTGCAGAAAATTAAGGGGTGAGCGTCAGAAAATTAATGCCAGTAGCTGTTGTTTCAAACAGAGAAAGTGTTATTTGTAACATGCCTAATAACAGATTTTGCCCATAACATCTTCACTTCCCACAGCCAGGAGGTCAAGCCAAAAAAACAAAAATTCAGGCCTTACAAGTACTGGAATTAGTAATTATTTGTTAGAACCAACCGATGATTCCAGATTTATCATCCTCCACCACACTGCCCCAATGCACATGAAAGTTTTCCTGGCTCAAAGCAGCAAAATTCAAACATGATGGCACAACATGAGAGGGCACATGCTCACCGTTACTGCTCACACCAATTTTAAAAGATTCTCTTTTGTTTGCTGGTATGTTTAAATATTGCTAGAAGATGTACAACCCATTTTTAATGTTGTGGAATGCATCAGAGTGGATTTCACGACCAAAGGCTATATGGAAAAGATAAGCAATGGATGGAATGTGCACCAGATGTGGATACATTTCTTTCAAATTCTTTATTAAGCATGGCATGTATATTGTTGACTGATGCTCAGTAGACCACGTTTGATTGCATTCTTGCAATACATCTTGAATCCAGATAGAAATGACCCTGCATTGCACCGAAGAACAAGTGAAGATTTCAATAGAATACCACTCCTGGATTCATTTTTGTCACTATAGAGCACTGCAAGGATGTTAATTGCTGGTATTCAAGAAAATGCTGGGGTTTAATTAATTACTAAAGAGAATTTCTCACTATTCAAAAGATCCTTTATTGTAGCATAGTAGTGAGCAAAAACCTCAGTCGATGATGCATACCTGAGAAGCAGAGCTAATAAAAGGCTCCAACCCCACGGATAGCATTTACTAAAATTGCCTCAAAACACAATACACATACCAGATCATGTGGAAAATCTGCAACTTCTTCCTTCTTTTGTCTCATTCTGCCTAAATGAGCTTCTATCAAAGCTGGATTTACCTGTGCTTGACTGCCTTTTATTTTCAAATGAGACGTATTGTTCATGTGTTCAGCAATGCCATTTACCTTACCAGAGATTTCCATGTTACCAGCAGAAACAGCACACAAAATGTCCTTGTCCCCCATTCCAGACATTATTAGTGTTTTAAATTTGAGGTTAGGATATTCACTGCAATATTCCTCTAGGCTTTTTCTTTTGTGACCCATTACTGACAAACAACAAACGTAGTCTGACTGACCTACTGCAGTCAAGCCCACACCACATATAGAATTGCATTCATATTCTTCCTGAACGTGGATCCCAGAGCACTGTTGTGTTAATCGATCGGATCTGCAGCCCCAATACCACGTGGCAGCCACTATTGCCCTTTGTCACAGGGCTGCCACTGTTGCAGGCCCACTGAATGCTCCTGTTGCATCACCAGGAAGGTGTCTGCCGGGACAAGCTCCCAACTGTGAGGAAAGCCGCCCTGCTGCTGAACAGCTCTGGTCCCATGAGTGGCAGACCAGCCCCTGCAATCTTGGCTGATCAATGAGAGAGCAGGTCCATGGCAGCTGGGATGCAAACGGCTCTCTATGCAGCTGAGCGGCCAGGATGCCAGATTCTTGCTGACACTAGGGGAAGGGGAGGCTGTGCTTATCGACTACTCTTGATGGATTTTTTTTTTTTTTTTGGTAAATTGCTGTGTGAGAAATGAAATTGATGCTTACCAACAAATGATTTAAATAGTATCCTTCCAAGTCTAAAGAGAAAGTTAGGGGGTGATTTGATTACAGCCTGTAAGTATTTATGTGGGAAACAAATATTTAAAGAAGGGATTCTTCAATCAAACAGAAAAAGGTATAACCCAATCCAATGGCTGGAAGTTGAAACCAGACAAATTCAGACTGGAAATAAAGATGCACGTATTTAACAGGGAGAGTAATTAACTACTGGAACAATTTACCATGGGTTGCAGTGGATTCACCATCACTGGCAATTGTTTAATAAAGATTGGATGTTTTTCTAAAAGATCTGCTTTAAGAAATATTTTTGGGGGAAGTTCTTTGGTCTGTGTTACTGAGGAGATCAGACTAGATGCTCACACTGGGCATCTAGTCAGCATCTAGATGCTCACACTGGGCATCACAGCGTAGGTTTGGAACTAAACCTGCCCAAAACCTAAAACCAGACAAAGTTCCCCTGGGTTTCTTACAAACCTAAACAGTGAGGTCATACTCACCAGGCTCTAACTTGTTAATCTTCAACCACATTACAAGCAAGCATGGGTTTCAGGTATGGTTTTGAGGCAGAAACCATGCAAAGATGAATGGTTTCCTCCCAAAACCACTGAAAACTTGGCACATTAGGCTGAGTTCTGCTTTGAGTTTCAAGACTTGTTCAATGCAAAAAAACTCCGAATGAACACCAGCGAGAAGGAAAAGACTGCTGAACCCGCCAGTTATCTGAAGTCACTCTGATTCACACAGCTCTCTTCATCATATCCACCTCACAGCTAGCAGAAAAACACGTCTCTGATTATGCAAACCATACACATACCATGGAGACTTCAGAGCTCTACTCAAATATCCTGGGAAAAGGCCCAGCCTAAGGACCAGGAATCAGATGTTCTAGGACAGATGTTCCCCAACTTTTTTTGTTGCAGTCCTCCTTCACAGAAACACGTACACACCCCCACCCACCCTGTGTCTTCTCCTCCCCATTCTGGTCCTGCCCCACTTTCCCCAACTCCCTTGCTTCCTCCCCCCATGTTGCCTAATCTATTGATGAGGTATCGAATACATTGGCCATTTAAAATATACTGAATACCCAAGTAATACTCCAAAATTTGGTGTGTTCTCACTCCAAGATTGGACCCAGTATTATCAGAATTGCTGTTCAGTAGGGAGCCTGGATGTGCACAATAATGACAACTAAGGAAAATATTTGAAGTTGCAGAATTTGTATTACTATTCTGATTAGCCCTAGAAATAAAACCATCCAAAGAAATAAAGGGAAGCAATACAATCTTGTAATTATGCCCCCACCATCACATGTATATAGCTCACTCTAACCTTGGGGAGGATTTGAAGGGCTGAAATGCATCCAAGTCTCACTCTGACATGCAGATGGAGAAATCCAATGGTCCAACCTACGGCCAAGGATTTTATAGACCTTGATCTCCATCATGCTTATGCATGAGTGCCTCTTCCCTTCTTCACCATCTTCGAACTCCCTCACCTCATAATACTGGGATGTCCTTAGGTCAGTATATTAATTAGTTGAAACTCACTAGCATGGATATCAGTTAGTTACCATAGCTACCTGCAGGTAGGCATCTGCTGATGTTTACCTCCAAAAACACCCTCAAACTGGTACAAACTGCCTTCTTGGTGGTTAACTTCCAGCACTTTTATGCTTACGTTTTAGCATTTTCTAACATCGCAAAACAAACTCTCATGCCATCTTGTGACTTAAGGCATAATTAAACTAGCAGTGACCAACACTATTAAGCAACTTCCTTCGCTAAGGCTGTGGGGTCTTTCTATTCTTACTAGTTCCTATAGGCATGGGCCTGCAAGTATCTTTTGTTTCTGCATTTTCAAGGCTATTCTATGCTTAAAATTTACAGTGGCAGAGCTGTATTGGTACAGCCCTGCCACTCTCACAGTGCTTGTATCCCCGGGTTACGTCAACGAGAAAGATCTCCCGCCAACATAATAAAACCACTTAAAGCAGCAGCAGAGAGCATCTCTCACCAACACAGTGCTGCCCAAATAAGTGCTTATGGTGGTAAAGCTTCTCACTCGGGGTGTGAAAAAACACCTCCCTGAGCGACATAAGTGCTAGTGTGGACAAGGCCTTAATCCTTTCTTTTCCCTTAGGATCAGCATCTGGGCTATAGGGACTACACCCAACCTGCTGCACCCCCTCTCCCCCCATGGCAGGCCACAATGCCTACCACATGACTCCAGTCACTGGCTCCAGCTGCTTCCTCCACTGTGCTGTCAGGGCCACCACCTGGACCCTGCTTCCTGATGTCAGCGGCCCAGCATCCAGGATTCAGGCAGGACAGGGTATAAAGTGGGATGGTGGAGCAGTAAGAGGCACTGGAAGACAGTGGCCTAATTCCAATCTGCTCCCCTCCACACCAAGTCAGTAACAGGCACTGCAGGGATGGATTTGCTCTGCAATCCTTCCCCCACCACTGACATGCCAACATTGCCCTGCCTGTGGAGAAGCACTGTCTTCACAGCAGCTCCAGCTCCTCAGAAAGCAGCTAAGATGTGGGACTGCGCTCTTTCACAAGTCCTTGCACCCCTTGATACTCACAGGGCCACTTCCTAGCTGGGGGTGAGGGGCCTATGGTGTGAAAAACTCTGTTCTAGGAGCTCTAATCCCAACCCTGCAAACCACTTGCCATCTCCCCAAAGCCACAGCTTCCCTGCCTTTTCAATAGGGCTTGTAATACTGAGCTGTCGTAGGAGTCTTGTCGACTAAATGATATTCATCCATTGCTTCTGAAGCATGAGGCAATGCTAATAGTTAATATGCAGCCAGGATCTTTCATGAATGGCAGCAGCCAAAAATCAACTGCATGTTGCAAATCAGTGATGAGGATTTATTTAAGTGGATCCGATCATTAGTTTTACACATCCAGAGACAAGAGCAAATAAGAGGACGTGTAGGGGCTCTATACCTAGTATTATCAAATGACTCTTAGGTCACTTATCTAAATGTCTGTCAGGCACCAGTAATACCCTTGAAAGAAAAAAAATCATTTATTTAAATACCTGATTTTAAGCACCTAAATGGGCCAACATTAGGGGCCCTGGTATAACCAGAGCCCAGAACCACCATGGGCATTTTTTAAAGAGATGGATAAATTGTAGTCAGTCCAGCCCATCAGTGCAAGATTATTCTCCAGAGTAGAGAACACCTGACCCTCAACAGCTTTCAGGTGCAGAAGGCTGACAGTTTGATTCCTCCACCAGAGCAATTAAGAGCTGTATTAGTAACTCACCTTCCTCCATATGCTGTTCCCCAGTGTTTGAGTCTTAACAGCAGCTCTGATTTGCTGTTACAGCCTGAGCTGATCCTCTGACTTACACTTCCTTGCATTTATCGTCCTGTCATTCTGTAAGCTCCCATCTTCAAGTGCCTGAGCAAGTGGGATTGTCTCCCAGGAAAGCTCATATGATAAATACATTTGTTAGTGTTTAACAGTGCCACAGGACTCCTTGTTTGTGTAGGGCTATGAGCTGGTGGGTCACTTACAGGTTACAGCACATCAGACAACAGTTCCCAAAGCTCAGCCTCTGTTACTTTAAAACGGGCCGTTCCCACACAGCCAAGGAAGCCCTAGAGCTCCTGCAAATGAAATGTCTGAGGTGATGCTACACCGAGAGCCCCCATTCATTCAGACCCATGCAATTGTCATTTGCAGCAAGGCGAATGAGCACGCAGGGTTCTTAGGACGAATTAACACTCGAGCCCTAATTCTCTCCACACTTAGAAAGGCAGAGCAACGCCACCCAATTCAATGCCATGGCGTTAGGCGGGGAAAGGCAGAGATAACCCAGCTCCTGAGGCGAGGGCACCCCAGAGAGATTGGAATTGGGGTGGGAGAAACGTTACAAGAGCGGCATCGACTCTTCCCCCGAGCCTTTAGAAAAAGCTGCCTGCAGTCAATGCCCCTGCCAGGATAGCCAGGGGTTTACCCCTCCCGGCCGCAGGACCGTGTACCCTGGACCCAACCAGAGCCACCTGCAGCAGCCGCCTCTGTGCGGAGCAGGGAAACGGCACCCAGGGCACAAACAGAGCATGGGGGGCGAGGGGGCCCTTCTCCCCGAACCTACCCCTGTGCACTCCCCCAGTGCACCCCCCGGTCCCTCCCCATGTACCCCCGTCCCTCCTCCGTACACCCCCCGGTCCCTCCTCCGTGCACCCCCCGTGCACCCCTGCAGGTCCCTCCCCCGTGTGCCCCCAGGTGCCTCCCCCGTGCATCCCCCGTCCATCCCACCAGGTCCCTTCCCCGTGCATGCCCACAGTGCACCCCCCAGGTGCCTCCCCCGTCCATCCCCCCAGGTGCCTCCTCCGTGCACCCCCAGGTCTCTCCCCCCGCAGTGCACCCCCAGGTCCACCCCCCCAAGCCCTCACCTTCCCCCTCGCCCACAGCAGGGGCGGGGCAGCAGCTGCGAGCCCGAGCAGCCCGGTCCCCGCTGCGCGCTCTCCCCAGCCCGACCGGAGGCAGCACCGTGGCGTGACCCTGCGAAGCCGGGCTGCAGCCTCCCCAGCCCGCCGAGCAGCCTCCCCGGACAGGCACTTACCGCAGCCAGGACCGGGCTCCGCCACCTGCCCCAGCGGCGCTTCGCTTTCAAACCGAGCCGGAGCCGCCCCGACACCGCCCCGCCCCGCCCCGCTGGAGTGGAGCGAGACTCCGCCCGCCGGCCTGGCGTCAGGGCGCTCCGGGGCCGGCCCGCCGCCTGGTGGGCACAGCGCGTCCTGCAAACGCCGCCGTCCCCGGGCTCAGCCCCGCCTTGTTCGTCCCGTCCACGACAGGGGGCCGGACTGACTCTGCTCCGCTTTACACTGGGGCACGCGAGCCGGGGACTCCGGGCCCTTCCCGCGTGGGAGAAGGCGCTGGCGCTGGCTGCAGGGAAGAAGGGAAGCCCGGAAACTCAGAGCCGCAACAAGGGTGTCAGCAAAACAAACAGAGACCAGTGGCACTTTTCAAGACTAACAGATTTATTTAGCGCATGAGCTTTCGTGGGAGAAAACCCCACTTCGTCAGGCGCTTTGAAGATGGGGAATTTAAGCCTCTGATGACAAAGTGGGATTTTCTCCCACGAAAGCTCATGCAAGAAATAAATCTGTTAATCTTTAAAAGTGCCCCAGGACTCCTTGCTTGTTTCTCTGCAGTAGTCTAACACAGCTGCCCCTTGGGAACTTGACTACGGGGAGTCCTGGGGCGTACTAACAAATAAGGGTGTCAGGGGCAGAGCAGCCCCTGGGCCAGGAGCTGGTTTGGGAGCAAGTGCTGTCGAGACCCTTGGCGGACAGAGTGGAAACCGAGAAGCAGCCTGAGCCCCCTGTTGGAGGTGTAAGGCAGTGGTTTTCAATTTTTTTTTTTTCCTGGGGACCCAGGTGAAAAACAGATCATCTATGCCCACGACCCAACAATTACATCTCTGAGCAATGCAGTCCAGTCTTTTGGCAGTGGGGGCAGAGGGTGTTGCGACCCAGTGTCTGAGGGTCTGCGACCCAGTACTGTTTGAAAACCACTGGTGTAAAATGCTCTCATGCTATGGGGATGGATGACATTACTGTGCAGATCCCACTAGCCAGCTGGAGAGATTCTGTTAGCAAAGGGGGAATGAATGAAGCAGAGCGAGGTTAGGTGATTTGCCAAAATCTGGCAGGAAGTCTCTGATATAGCTAGGGTCAGCAGATCTTCTGGTGCTGTCCCTCTGTCCTTTAACCCCAACCTCCTTCTTTCTGTTTGGGGTGGGACTTGGGAAAGTCAGGAATTTCCACATCCCAGCCCTTAAGAACTCTGTTTGCTTCCATAGCTGTTCAGGAGCTGGCTCAGCCCATGGCAGTGTACTTTCCCCATCTCCTTTCTAGGAGTCAGACTGGAGCCAGCCCTTCATGATGAGCTGGTACATGGGGTAAGAGAGTGGTGACAGTATATAAGGCTGTTTCCCAGCTTTGTTCAGAGGACAGCTACAGTATAGTAATGAAGCATAGACAGGAATTCACTTCTCCTAAGGGGAGGGGTAAGGTAAGGATGGGGCCCCAGTGGTGGTTCAGATCCTAGGAAGGTTGTGGCAAAAAAACATCATCTCATGGTGCCACACATCTCCATCACCCACTGACCTGGCTGAGTTATTGCTGCACTGGTCCAGGATCTTCTCCTGGTGACCCATGCTTAATTTATTAGATTTGATAGTGGAGATAGGGTGCTGCTTACTCATTGGCTGGTGATGGGTGGAGACGATAAAGCAGCGGCTGCCTGGGAGCGTCATTCTCTCGTGGAGAAAACTCAGAGGGTGGTGTGAGAAGCAAGCACAGCAGGATTCTGCTCCACTCGCCCTTCTCTTCGACACATCTCCAGTATCACCCACGCTCCTGAGTTGATCACTAGTCTCACCCTGGTTGGCTCCCTTAAAGCCCCCCGCTCTTGGAGGTCATGTGATTATGAGACAATCTCAACTTTTCTTTTTTAAAGTATGTTTCTAGCCTTTCTGATTAAGGAGTAAAGCTTGAAATTACAGAAACCAGGAGACAAACAAAAAGGGACCTCAGATGTATTTTTTTAAATGTTATTGTTAAGATAATTTCATGGTTTTGTGCAAGCTTGGAGTTGGCAATGTTGTGCTGAGAGGAAGATCAGTAAGGATATAGCAGTTGAACTCCACCACTGTGCTGAGGAGACCTACCTTTATATCACTGCCCTTCCCAGTCCAGGGACTGCTGTTGATGAAGTCTCAGTATCTGCACAAGATAATATTTATGTTCCATAGTACTTTTTCCATCATTAATCTCAAAGCATTTAATATATTTATCTTCACAAGCTCCCTCTGAAGTAGGGAAGTGCTCTTACCCCCTTCCCCTTTTATAGCTGCGAACTGAAGCACAGAGAAGCTAAGTAACTTGCCTATGGTCACACAGGCAGACTGAAGCAAAAGAGGGACTTGAACCCAAGCTTATTATTATCTAAACTAGAGCCCTAACCAGTGGATCATCTTTAAGACATGGTTAAAAGCCTGGTTGTTAAAGCTCAAGAGTGAATTGATGATGGTACTCGAGGTCAAGGGAAACAGCCAAAGGCTATATCTGCCCCTTTGACTGGAACATGTCCCCTTACTTGCACAGAATGAAAATCTAATTAGAAATCCAGCTGCTTTTAGATGATCAGCATTGACAAGACCAGCTTTTCTCTACCCCATCTACATTTGGTTAGGAGACTGTGATCTTCTCTCCCATGTGTGCACACACACTGTTGCCAACGCCAAATGGTCAAACACCCTGAGTCAAGCCCCTGAAAATCATGAGATTTATAAATGAATAAATGTCTTTGAGGAGCTTTAAAATCCTGCAAATGCTTCACATGAAATTCCTGATTTACCACCCCGGGAGGTCCACACATGGGGAGCTCAGGGGATCAAGGTCTCAGGCAGGGGAGATATTTCCTTAGATCCTTTTCATACGACTCAGATTGTTTTACTTTTAGTTTTCAAAAAGTATGGATTATAGTCGTCATTTTTAATCTGAAGATAAATAGGACACTTGACAGATTAAACGCTGGGTCGCAGGCTAAAAATGCTGAGGGAGGGCTAACATTTTATGAGTAGCTTGTGGTTGGAATAGGGAGGACTAGGTAAGAACCCCTTTCCTGCTCCATTCACCAAGCACTTAAACTTTTATCCTGGCATTAGATCCCTGTGGTCAGACCCTTCCTATGACTACACACAAGTTGAGGGAATCTGCTTGGGGACCTGTTTTTATTCCCCAGAGTGGTTGGTTAACATGTTACATTTAGGTAGAAGACAAAGAAGTCTCTGGAAATCGAGCAGGAGGTTACAGTTGAAATAATGGCGCAGAATTGCAATCTTGAGTGCCAAAAGATAGGCACCCAAAAACAATGACCTGATAAATTCTTGGAGTACGTCTACACTGGAGGCTCTGTTAAGTTGACTTAACCAAGGTCGACTTTAAGTTGACTTAAAGTCGACCTTGTTAAGTTGACTTAGAGAGTCCACAGCCCTGTGTCCACACTGGCAGGTGCTAGGTCAACGGAGGAGGGGCCAGGAACTCTGAGCGCGGGCCTGGAAGCCAATTAGGTCGACTTAAGGGCTACTCCCCATCCACACTGGCTTAAGTCAACTTAATAAGGTTGACTTAAGCCTTAGGTCAACCTTAAGAGGTGGTGTTATTAAGTCAACTTAAGGAAGCGCTTACGTCGACTTAATAAGCGCCCAATGTGGACGCGGTGGTCTGTAGGTCAACTTAACCATCCTTAAGTCGACCGAAGGCTCTAGTGTGTATGTACCCCTAGTGACTTCTAACTGGCCCTAAAAATTGGGCCACTTCCATTTCGGTGGCTAACTTCCAGAATCTAGTTTGAATTTTTCGAGCATCCTTAATGTGGAACGGAAATCTTCTTTCCCTGTTGGTTGTGTAGTGTTTGTGGGGTCTGTAAACCAGCTGGAAGACGTACTTGCAGTAGATGGTAGCGGGCTGGAATTCTTACTCCCTGCAACTTGTAACTCTTCTGTTCACAGCATACACACAGAGACTTTCAAAAGAATGCTTTGTTTTTCCCTAACACCACTATTGCTTATGTAAGTCCTGTAGCCTGAAGCCTTAGCACTCTCTATTCTCATCTGTTGGTGAAATTGGAGAAGAACAGCCCAGAGCTGCTTTAGAAGTGCAGATGAGCCAGGGCTCCTGTGGGAAGGAACCTCTCTGCTGGTGTCTGTTGGAGAACAAGGGGAATTGACTGAACAGAGCAAGCCTCATTTGCCTTTTCAGATAGGAAACAGTTTGAGGGCATTTTCGTTACAATACAGTTACTTTGAATTTGGGGACAATAAAATGCTTTTGCTGGGAAACTGAGGGACAAGACATTGATATCAAATGTGCCTGAGGTCTCTCCAGCAGAGACTGCAGTAAGGTCCAGTTGGGTGTGGGAGTCTGACCAGAGAGCAGAGGAAAGAGAAAAAGGGTTTTATTGTCCAATTGGAGGGTTTTTCTGCTGATGAGGCTCCTGTGGGATTCTCAGCTTCATCTGCAAAGCACTGAGGTTGCTACAGAGGAGCAGATGTGCCGAGCTAAAGGTGGTTTGGGGAAAATGGATGGTACAGGTGGCAGCGGATTGTGCAGAGCCATGATGGCAGTTCACAGGTGGCAGGAGGCCTGAGACTGAAACGATGCTTAAAGGAGCCTGGGGGTGGGAGTTGTACCTCACAAAATTTGTTGATTTATTGACTTCTGGTTTTCTTATGCTTATTCTGTTGCCCCTCCCTCTCCCACTCACACAGCATTTTTTCCCTTTAGTCAAGTTCTCTCTTTTAAGCATTGGACTCCATGTTTGCAAATGGGGATGTCTTGCCCCTCAGGGACACCCAGGCTGCTAGATATGTTTCCCAGGTTTCTGGGTGGGGGCTTGAGCCAGTGTTAATTTAGTCATTAAGGAAACCCTTAGAAAATTGAACCCACCCCTTTCTGCTGCCATTTACATCTGGCAGAAGGGTAGACTTGTAATACAGAATAACACTCACAAACCCCAAAACAGAGAGAAAGAAAGCAGGCTGCTCCCTAAAGCAGAGAGGCCCAACTCCACCTTCCATTAAGCAGACTGGCTACAGACTAGCAGCTGGTAGGCCCAGGTCACACACAGACCCCCCAGCCTTCAAACAGGCACAGGAAAATCCTCAGAGCATTTTAAGTGACATCGTACAATTTCAGATGAGTTTGCAATACATCGCAGTAACAATGGCTGGTAAAGTGCTCTGGAATCCTTGTGAATAAAGAAGGTACTATAATTACTCATACTGCACACAATGGGCCAAACGCTGCCTGATGTAGTCAATGGAAAAGGCATGTGTGTAGCATCACACTAGATCAACCTGTGCCACATCCCGGGGGTCATGCAGGTATAAGTGAAGGCAGAATGTCAATACATAAGATCTGTAGTACTGCGACGCTGACATTATGCAACTGGGATGAAATTGGTTCCTATACCAACATCTAGTTCTGTACACTTAAGTCCAATTCAAGCTTGTGTTGACCCTTGGCACAGGGGTGAAGTTTCATCCTCTGAATAAAATACTGGAGGCACAACAGTTAGAGATGACAACAAATTTTAAGACCCAAATAAAAGCCAAGAAACCTTGGAATAGACAGAGAAGTGGGAACCAAATTGACGAAAGCACAAAAGACAGAGCTCCTCTTTCTGTAACTGTTCCATATCTACGGTCTCAGCATTTTAATTGCTTATTTTTTTAAAAAGGGTTCATTTGCTGCGTCTGAGACAAGGCTATGAATTGCCCTGGTGCCTTTGACTTACCTATATGCTGCTGTTTTCAGCTCCCCAGCATAACGGAGAGAGAGAGTGGCTGAAGAGACACATTCATGGAAGAGTGTGGGGGGAATGGCTTGTTCTAGTCTCCATTATTCCGCATGTGCTTCAGGAAATAATGTTAATGTACGTGCTTTGATCAAGAAGCCTGGCTCCCGTCTAACTGATCACTACAAATTATGTGTAAACAGTCAAGCACCTTTCAAGAGCTTTGATTTCCTCTGGTTCAAAAGAGGCACAATTCCTTTGACATTAAGATGCAGCACAGACCAGCCATTATCAATTCAGGATAGGTAGTATTTAATTAAGCCACTTATGGTGCCATCACCTCACCTCTTCACATCTTGTTATTGATATATGCTCCGTTGGTATTCCGCCTCCTTCCTGCCACCCGGTGTAGGCTGCAAATCCCCAGTGAAGTTCATTTCCCTGCAATATTTGTAGTCGATCCCACGGGGGTTCTCAGCTTGTCATGTGAAGTATACAGAAGTCGTATGTGCAATGATACCACTAATTGCTGCAGGTGCCAAAAGCCAGGATATACGGCAGTCTCAGCTGACAGTTTGAGATTCATCAGCAGACTGTACTGTAAATACTGTATAGTCATTAGTTACACCTGTTTGTTTAATGATTAGCTAATTACAGTTGTTTTGAGTTACTGCCATTTAGCCATGCTGTTCAAAGGGAAGCCTCTTTCTCCTGATAACATCAGGACCCCATTCTGCAAACTCTATCATGTGTACTACTTGCTACTGTGACACCCCATGGGACTGCTCTCCAAGCATTACGCATGACAATAAATATCTACAAAATTCAGCCCTTATGCATTGCTTCCTGAGTGGTCACTAGATCCTGTGAGGCACTGAGCACCTCTTCCGGCTCCAGGGAAGCTGAGAGCATTCATCATGCAGGAATAGATTCATTGCTTCATCACTGTACAGCAGTCTGTAAATAAGTAGTTTGTCTGCTATTGACCAAATCAAGATAACCAATTCACCTCTCATTTGATGCCTCAGTGGGGCACCAATCTTGTGATCCCAGAAGTGAACACGCTAGTACAAAACAAACAAGGAGTCTTGTGGAACTTTTAAAGACTAACACATTTATTTATCGCATGAGCTTGGAAGGTGGGGAACTTACAATCAGCCATCCAACTAGAGCCCTGCAAATCCGCGGATAACCGCATTATAACTGCGCAGGGCTCTACATACAACAGCCTTTCACACACTCCATTGCCTGAGGCGGGCGTTGGTTTCTTTATGACTTTGCCTCCCTTCATCTTTATTCAGATGGATGCCCCTGAAGATCTTTCCAGTTTTAAAAGAATCAAACCCCAATCCTTAAACTGATAGGAGTAATTCAGAGTCATTTTTCATTAAATAGCTTGGTTTAAGAGTTAAAAAAAATTCTGAATCCAAACTAGGTGATTCTAAAGGAGAAAATGTGTTGTACTTTTTTTCTTAATCAAGTGGTTTTATAGAAGGAACTGGTATAAAAATCAGTGATGAGTGGTAGGCATTTCTTGACTTGTGAAAGATGTGCTAAAAGCCTGATGTACCTGCTTTGTTGCAGGACGATTGGAGGACAACACAGGAGACTTTCTCAAACCACCCTGCTAATGTGGTTCTACCCTGGTCTACTCTAAAGTAAACTAAGAACAATCTATAGGGCCAAAAGGGTGATTAGTTTTCAGTGCCCATTCAACCCTTGACATTTGAGCAAAGAATGCAGCTGGTGATAATTCTGGTGGACTGGCACCACCAAGCCATTCCACATAGCTAAGGAATTAAGAGCCATGGTAACAACTTTCAGTCATCACCAGAGAGGGGCACATTAAGATTTGAAATCTGTAAAGAACAGACTATTTCCCAGTCATATCTCAAACCATCCAGTCCTTCATTTGTGTTTTAATATCCACCTAGAAAAATGTATTCTTGATGGGAAGTCAATGAAGAACTAACCCTATAGAGTCATGTTTATTCCTCGTGGAACTCCACCAATGTCAACACAATTATACTAAGGATAATTTTTTGTCCAAGATAAGAAAAGGGGCTTCTTCATCCCAGCTATAGATAAGTCAGGAATATCTTCACCATGAGCCTAGCGTACTCAGGTTCAGTGAAACAGTAATCAAAGGACAACATCGAGGTTGGAGAAGAGTTTAAATAAAATATTTATATTAATTCCATTGTGTATTCCACTCTATGCCTTTGGCCTGTGTCTTAGCCCTGGCCTACGCCGGCAATCAAAGGGAGATACTCAAAGGACTTAAAATACCTTGCATATCTCCCTCTGATTGCTGACTGCCTACTTACCGTGATGTCTACAGTGTGCTGAGTCGTAGGAAAACCCCTTCCCTCTGACTCAGCATTACACTCCTTGCCAAGGTGGTCTTACTCGATCGACTTCTTGATCGGCTGAGCAGGTCTACGCAGACCCCCTCAGTTGATCAGGGAGATTGATCTGATGGCAGCGAATTTGCCACCGCCATCAATGAAAACAAGCCCTCTCATACACTTGCAGTCTTCTCTATTTGCAAACCTTGTCACCAACAGAATAGGAAACCTACCGTAGAAGGGGTCGGCAACATTTTTGGCCGGAGGGCCACATGATATGTATGGCCACTCATAGTGGGCCAGGGCGGGGGGCAGGCGCAAGTGGAGGGGGAATGACCACACCACCCATATGGTGGGAGAGTGGGGCTAGGAGAGGGAGTTTTGGGGAGAAAGGGTGCAGCTAGGAGAGGAAGTGGCGAAGCCCCACAGCACTAGAGGGCCCGGCCGGAGCATAGCAACAACGGATCACCTCTGATAAACTCTTGCTGTGCTCCAGTCAGAGGACGGGGTGGAGCCCGGAAGGGAGAGCGGTGCCTCGCTACACCCAGGCTCTGCTGGTCCCACATGGTGGAAACGGGTGGGGCTAGGGCTCAGCTCAGCTGGGAGGCCAGATTAAAGGCTCCTGCAGACCAGATCCAGTCTATGCGCCATAGTTTGCCCACCTTTACACAGTAGGCTTAGCAGCCTGAATGGTGTCCTGGGCCAAAAAATACTTTTACTTTCCATGGCCACAGCACTAATTAAGCCATTATGATTATTTATTTGTATTACCATAGCACCCAGGAGTTCCAGTCATGCACCAGGACACCATTGTGCTAGGTGCCGTACAAACACAGAACAAAATGACTGTCAGGTTGCAATCTAAGTATAAGGCACAAAAGATAGATACAGACAGATAGGGCAATACAAAGAAACAATGAGACAATACTGTTTAAATAGACAAGGCAGACAAAAGGAAGGGCTATAACATATTAGCAGAATGAACATTGTGATGGTGGCAATTGGTGTGTTAGTCTCACGGGAGTTTTTGGGTGGGTATTGGTGTGAGGAGGGTTACTTAGGAGGAGATCAGTTATATGGAAAGAAAGGAGGAGTGAGGAGGATGGGGAAGGGAGAAGGGGCAAGTGTGGAATGAAGCTGAGGTGAAGAGATTCTAAAGGGTGGGGTGGTTGGAGTAGGCAACCCATCAGCACAGGGCAGGGAAAGTCAGAGGTCCCAGCTTTGGCTTCTGCTCTGGAGTCTCTGGCTGATTCCTCTCTGCATCCAGAGCGTGAGGGGGAAGGGAGGGAAGAGAGACACCAACTATGTTTCAGTGCCCTATAGTGCAGTACGGGGAGGCTCTCCTGTGCCCACTGTGATTTGTTGTGTTCAAAAATAGTTGCCTTAGGTTTCTTATTCATCATTTTTACTACTTCCATTGCATAATATTATCTCTGATTATTTTTACACCTGCCTGAAAAGCAATTATGTGCATCGGCTTAAGCACCCCTTATAACTTCCTGCTCTTAAATGAGCAAGCTGGGGGCAATATTTTTAGTCTCAGCCCATTGAAACACAAAAGAGTAGTCCATCCACACATTACTGTACATCAAAACATAGTTTAAACTCCTTCATTTTCTTCTGTGTAATTCCAGTGAGTTTCAGTTTATTTCCCCTTTCTTTCCTCATTGCTTTCCATGCAGATTAGACAGGTTCCCTTTAGCCTCAGAAAAAGAGGTTCAATAACTATTGAATTATGGTGCTTCTTTCACTTAGACTGCTGGACAGAAGTAGCTCCCTTTAATTACTCTTTCAGATTGTAAATATACTGTATTGTGCATTTTTTCATTGACTCCTCCATGGATCATAGAATCCTATAAATCAGAGATGGAAAAGCCTCTACTACCTAGTCTGTACCAAGTCTAAAACACCTGGCTTTCTTGCAAGAATCCCATTCAGCTGTCTGATTTTTAAGGCCCCATTCAGTAAAGCACTTAAACATGGGATTTCAATATGTGCTTAGGTGCTCTGGGGACTCAGAATCTTTATGAGAGGGAGAATTTCTGAGAATACCCAAGACCTTCACCAAGGTGTGAGAAGTTAATCCCGCCCCTCTGGCCAACTCTAGCTTTATGTTATGAGTGAAATATTGACAGGTACATCAAGTATAATCACAGACTCCTGAAACATTGATTTTCTGCAGACAAAGATTACAGACTCTAGAAATCAGTAAGTAAATATGTATTCATAAAAAAGAAACTCAGTACATTTTGCTCAGAAAAAAATGATAGGCATCAACATAAAAATAATAGGATCAATCTATAAACTTTTGACCATGGAATTCTGGGGGTCTTGAGCAAGACCACCACATCAGATGTTAACTTCCGTCCAAGGAGAGAGACACATATGCAAGTTTTTATAGGCGTGATTGGGGTGCCTCAGTTTCCTGAGTAAAAAAAGATTTTCAGGACGTGATACCTCTGAAAAGCACAAGCCACCTTGAAAACTTAAGGACTCTCAAGGTAGGCACAAAACTTACTAGTCAGTTGTGAAAGCCTTGCCCAAGACTTAGGCCTTGATCTTTGGGTGAAGTCAGCATGGACAAAAGTCTGCATGACTAAGAGATAGAAAAGGTGGCTAGTTGGTTAGGTAGCATGGCCAGCAAATAAGTGGAGAAGGGAACCTAATGTCAAGGTATATGTGCCGGGGAGAGAAGGCATTTAAGCAACAAGGGAGTATGTGCAGAAGGAGAGAAGAGAACCATGTGACAGAATAGGGAGAGGGAAACAAGAGATGGGAGCGGGAGATTAAAAGAGACAACAGGATACAGTGAAAATAACTTTTTACAGAAAAATTATAAGAGTTGTTCCATTGCAAATAGCTAACAATACTATTTTACCTTCCTGGCATGGCTTTCCCATGTACATAATCACCATAAAAATGGGTTCTGGAGAGATTTGGTTGTGTGATCAAAAGTGGTAGGGGAAGTGACCCCCATAACCTTCATAAAGATGTAGCGGAAGCCCACAGAAGTCTGAAAACCGTTGGTCTCTGGTTCCATTCTCCTGCCGGGGAAGGTTGGTTCCCTAATGTTGTTTCTGAGCGTCATAAATTCTAGGTTCAGATGTTCCAAATTATGACGCTTCCCTTTGGAGATGGTTCTAGATGGAACCATCGGGATGAATGCCTTGATAATCACCTGTACTTTTTCCTCTTAGTTTCATTTGTCACTCCTAGTTATACCACTTTCAGCAACGAAACAACTCCTCTCCCTCCTTGGCATTTAATGGAAGTTACATTCAGATGGGCTAGCTGTTACAGGAGAAAACAGTGCCTTCAGTGGATGTGTGTTTGAGATCAATGTTAGGCTCATGATCGGCCCAAGCACATAGGTGAACTACCCTGAGGTAGTGTGATACAGCTAGATCCATGCATAAAAGATGGGTGAGACAGCATAGCTTTGGGTAATGTTCTGCACAGCATCCAAGAACGCTGGTGGTGCACATCTGTGTGCCCAACAGAGACCTCGCTCTTCCTCATGTCCAGCTTCCCTGGCCAGGTAGCTGCCGTGAGCTGCGAACACCAGCCACAAACTCAAGCTACAGTCACAAGCAACAATCAGGACTGGTAACTACACAGGAGCCAACAGCAGAATATTTGTGTGTGTGTGTGTGTGTGTACTAGATATTAGCTATTAACATAAATGTGTTTTCCTCACAATAAACGTGGAGTATTGCCTTGTCCTCCTGAATAAGATCTGCTGGTTTTTCATTTTCTAAGTACAACCCTGGTTAGGCTGTTTGCCAGTCTCAGGATTTTAAAAATTTGCCGCTCTTGTTCCGTAGAAGTGAGTGGCAACTTTTCCATTGCCTTCAACAGGGAGCAGTGCTTGCCCCCAGAGGGTGACTAGAGTGGGATCACAGGCTAGTTTCTTGATATTTTAGTAGTTTTATATCACCTTTGCAAGGCCGATGTTTGCAAACATGTATGGCTTGCAAAACTTGAGTAAAGGGACATGGTGCAATCAAGCACATAGGACTGGAGAGCGTGTACTCTTATAACCAGCCAGGAGGCTCACACCCGGCTGACGCTCCATGCAGAGAGTTGCACAGAGATCAATGTGTCTACTAGCCTTAACTATTCCACTTTTTAAAGAAGTCTCCCTTTTGCTTTTAATTAATCAAATAACTGGTTATCTAAATCAAGGCTTGGAAAGAAATTAATAATATTAAATTAAAAATCACCTTTAGTTCCTAATCTTTTTAAAAGGAAAATAAATATTTATTTTAAAACTAATGAAACTGATTGCTATTAATCCAGGACTATTCCCCTAGTCCATGTTTCCAATTCTAATTAAATTTGCCTCTGTAAAGGTTAATTTATATTTCTGGCCCAGTATAGCACACTTTGGTTTGGCTTGGGGAAAAACATGCTATTTAATAAAGCATATACTTTATTATTATTGGAAAGTACATATCTAGGAGATTCATTTATTAAAGACTTTCACCTACGGGAAGTGAAATGAGAGACAAAGCCATTGAGACTTGACATGAGATATTCTGCAAAGGTGAAGATTCAGCCAGACAAGAGTAGAAACACATGAAATTATTAGTATCTGTAACTGGAATGCCCCTAGGTAAAGAGATGGATTTTGAATGGGATTCAGCTGTGCACGAGAACTTCCCAGGTTCCATGATATGTAGCACAGAATAAAAGATATCCACTTCATTCTTCTCTGATTATGATTTATTGTAAATAATGGGCCAAATTCCATTCAAAAGTGTAACTCCCAGGCAATTCTCTGGACCAAATTCAGCACATGATATAACTCACTAGTCAAGACCTCAGTCTGATTACATTTACTTTGGTATTAACTGACTTCACTGGAGTTAGTCTCAGTTTACACTGGTGTTACCAAGGAAAGACTCAGGCAATGTGGGGGGTCAGTGGATTCCCAGTGCCGCCTCTGTTCTATGTATTTGTATTTTAGATTGCAAACTAATCTATTTTGTGTCTTTGACAGAGCTGAGCACACTGCTGGCACTAAATAATAAATAATGGATATAGTTATAGTATATCTGGGCTGTTATATAAAGCAGTTGTACTTCTAGTGAAGCATTAAGGCTTTCCAGCAGTGACTCTGCATTTACTAGAGAGAAGTATCTCGAAAGGAGATCTTATCTGGTAGCTCTTGAAATGGGTCTCCTGTTTCAATTTAATGCTGATGCTGAAATCATTAAGTAGTGATCATAAGAAACCACCCAACTGGGTGCAAAGAGCAGAAGCACTGTGGCCTTTTCAGGATCCAGTGACATTTAGAGATTTTTAGATTTATTCAAAGTAAAAACTAATTTGAGAAGAGCAGGTTTCACCAAAGCTTTGATCTCCAAAGCTGTCAGCACCTTTGCATCAACTTCCTTATGAGACTTCTTTTGACAATTAAACTGACCTAAAACTGCCAAAGCAAAAGCTTTCTGTCTACCGCAGTCTACGAACTCCATTTTCAAAGACATCACAAAACCTTACACTTCATGCAGACATCTTTGCAAGTCCGTGAGAATCAGGTTGCCATGATTTAGCCAGAGGGCGTTTGCCACTCTGGAGCAATCACTGTTGTATGATTCGATTATAATCATCTTCTGCATGCCGATATTCATTTTTTAAAAATATTCTGTAACTGGCCCTTAAGATCACGAAGCTTAGTGTGGATTTGTGTGTGCACACATGAAAGAGAAAAACAGAACAGCTGTTCTCTACTTCATGACAGGGCTATAGGCAATTTGGGGAGACACCAAAAGACAAGTGTCTTATTATTCAGGGATTTTTGCTGTGATGCATCAGTTTTCTCAGCTGCCATTACAGACTCAGTTTATTTGGCAATTGCCAGGCACAGGCAAGCTTTGGGGAGACTTTCATGCTTCCAGCTTTGAACAAATGGAAACATAAGACAGACATGGCTGAGAAGCTTTTCAGAATTAGTTTCTTTTTTAAATGCCTCACATAAATCCGATTGCCATATTCACACCTATTATGATGCCTACAGAAACTGCCAACTAGGAAGAAAGTATGTTTAAGGCACTGGATTGGGACTCAGTTCTAGGTCCACAGACTTCCCCTGTGACCTTGGGCAAGTCACTTAGGGTGTGATTCAAACCACACCGAAGTCAATGGAAAATACACATTGGTTTCAATTTGTTTTACATTGCAATACAAATAAATACCGGTAACTTAATGATCCAGAAAGTAGAGTCTCTAAGCAAAGAAAAAGCCATGCTCTATATGCTACTTTTTCCATGGGAGTTTGAGACGTGAAAATGTTATATATGTGCTTTGAATAGTGTATTAATCCAGTAATAGAAGGTTAGCTCTCCGATGGTGTATGCACATGGCTCAAGTTGAAATTAATGTGAGGAGTTATACTTTTATTGGTTAGAGTATCCTACAAAGAGACAAAATATTTCTGCAACTAATATTAGTACCTTCAAATACTTATCGACTCTTGCCATAGCCTCGCTTTACTTGTTTAGAAAAGTTAGAGAGTTAGCTCTAAAGACTTTATCTCATAAATCAATTCCTCAAACCTTTTAAAATCATTTTTCTTAACTTTTTCTGAATTCTCTCCAATTTGTCACCCACTTTCTGTCACTGAAGCGCCCAGAAATGATCACAATGATGTAGGTGTGCTCTTACGAGAATCACATTAAGAGGGTCTAATCACAGACGTGGGCCATACTCTGCTGCTACCCTCAGTGTAGCTACCCAAATGGCATTATTTTAATGCTGTCATATTACTCTACAAGATTATATCCAATTTGCTGCCATTTTTACCCCTAGGCTTTTCTCTGCACTGCATGTTTCTGCTTCTCACAAACGTATCAGGCTGCATTTGTCCAAGTCAAAACTCATTTGGTTCCCTGAAGAAATTTCTACCTTCTCTAGTTTCCTTGAGATTATTTCATTGCCCTCGCTGTCAACCACAACGCTTATATAATCATAGAATCATAGGGATGGAAGGGACCTCACGAGGTCATCTAGTCCAACCCCCTGCTAAAAGCAGGACCACTCCCACTAAAATCACCCCAGCCAGGGTTTTGTGTAACTGGGCCTTAAATATCTCCAAAGACGGAGATTCTACCACCTCCCTGGGTAACCCATTCCAATGCTTCACCACCCTCCTAGTGAGAAAGCTTTTCCTAATATCCAACCTTGACCTCCCCAGCTGTAATTTGAAATCATTGCTCCTTGTTCTGTCCTCTGTTACCATCAAGAACAGCCTAGCTCCCTCCTCTTTGGAGCAACCCTTCAAGTAGTTGAAAGTTGCTATCAAATCCCCCCTCAGTCTTCTCTTCTGCAGACTAAATAAGCCTAGTTCCTTCAGTCTC
This sequence comes from Pelusios castaneus, assembly GCA_007922175.1. NCBI lineage: Eukaryota > Metazoa > Chordata > Testudines > Pelomedusidae > Pelusios > Pelusios castaneus. Next base: position 4,360,373 of record ML685782.1, read on the forward strand.
TCCTCATAAGTCAGGTGCCCCAGCCCCCTAATCATTTTTGTTGCCCTCCGCTGGACTCTTTCTAATTTGTCCACATCCTTTCTGTACTGGGGAGCCCAAAACTGGACACAGTATTCCAGATGCGGCCTCACCAGTGTCGAATAGAGGGGAATAATCACATCCCTCGATCTGCTGGCAATACTCCTACTGATGCAGCCTAATATGCCATTGGCCTTTTTGGCAACAAGGGCACACTGCTGGCTCATATTCATCTTCCTGTCCACCATAACCCCCAGGTGCTTTTCTACAGCACTGCTACTTAGCCAATTGGTCTGTAGCAGTGCATGGGATTTTTCCGTCCTAAGTGCAGGACTTTGCACTTGTCTTTGTTGAACCTCATGAGGTTTCTTTCAGCCCAGTGTTCCAATTTGTCCAAGTCTCCCTGGATCCTGTCCTTGCCCTCCAGAGTATCTACCATTCCCCCCAGCTTGGTGTCATCCGCGAACTTACTAAGCACGCAGTCTATTCCATCATCAAGATCATTAATGAAGATGTTGAATAGAACCGGCCCCAGGACTGACCCCTGGGGAGCTCCACTCGTTACCGGTTGCCAACTAGACATCGAGCCATTGATTCCTACCCACTGAGCCCGTTGATCTAACTGGTTTTCGATCCACCTTACAGTCCACTCATCCAACCCATACTTCCTTAACTTGCTGACGAGAATGCTGTGGGAAACCATATCAAAAGCCTTGCTAAAGTCAAGGTATATCACGTCAACGGCTCTTCCCGCATCCACAAATCCAGTCATCTCACCATAGAAGGAAATCTGGGGCTGGAGCCGGCTCTCCCCACAACAGGCGGCCGCCGGGGCTGGGGCTGGGGCCTGGGCCAGAGCTGGCTCCCCATGCTGGCAGCCTCGGCCTCCTGACCCAGGGCCGGCTCCCTGGGGGGCGGAGCGGGACGGTCGGCTCGCCACTCTCCCCTCCAGCATGGGGGCGGGGCCCTGTTTCGCCAATTGGCCCTGGGCCCCACTTCCCCCACGGGACGGCCCTGGGAAGTGATGGAAACTTGGACTTGACATGGTATTCCCTAATGGCTCAGAGAGCAGCAGGCAAATGAAAAGAACCCAGCAAGTATTATTTAAATCTCGTGATTTTTTGAGTCCTGCCTCATGATTTTTGATCATTTGGGGTTGACAATGCTGATTTAGGAAACTGAGCTCCTTGGACGAAGTGGGATTTTTTCCCACAAAAGCTCATGCAATAAATAAATGTGTTAGTCTTTAAAAGTGCCACAGGACTCCTTGTTTGTTCTGATCCTTGTGTCACTGGAAGCAGAGGAGTTACTCTACATTGGTACTGTTACTTTGGTGTCACCAAGAACAGATTTACCCTTAATTACCAGACATATTATTATCCAGAGGTGCAACCCGCAGCACAGAGCTTGCGAACGCCAGGGTAAGGTATTTATTGCAGTCCTTAGAGGAAAAAAGCCCCTGTTGAGTCATCAAACCCACTTCCTGCAGCACCTCGAAGTTCTTCGCAGGTTTCCTATGTAATTACTGATTTAACATGTCTGGTTGTATGATCTGGCAGAATAAGGATCTGAGCATACGAATTATTTTTTCATTTCATAGAAATCACTGCTCCACTTCATTTGGGACTAATACTGTATAGCTGGCTCTGCATTCAGCCACCTTAAATCCCAGTCACCCTCAAGTCTTGTAGAGGCTGGCATCTAGTGACGCTATTCTGCTGGCTGCCCTTGAACAGCTCCTGGCTCCGATCTGTGCTTTGACTTACCCCTTCCCTTTCTTAACGGCATTTCTTTCAACTCACCTGTGATTGTGGACTCTGTGCATGGGAATACATTCTGGTTCACCGGCAGCACAGAACATTTTACTGCTGACAAAGTGATAATGATAAAACAAGCGTGAGTTTGCTTTGACAAGTCAGATAGTCTGTCTGCCACCATATGGCACTCTACAAAGGCCATGTGTTTTGTGTCACAGACAGCAGCTAGAAGTGCGTGAATGATGACCCTTTTGTCCTGAAATCCAAACTTGGAACAGAATTTAGGTTAGGGCAGGACAGCTTAGGACCCTAACCCATCCAAACTGCCCTCCTCCTCTTAATCTGGCGGCTCCCTATTTGCACTCCCTATCCAGAAGCTTTCAGAGAGTGTCCAGTTGATCTCCTCTCCCTGCATAACTATTCAAGATGTCATCTGATAGGCACAAAGGCTATGTCTACACTGAGAAATTTAGGTCGACTTTACCAAGTTGACTTTACTAAGTCGATTTAAAGCTGGCCTTACACTAGACTCTCTAAGTCGACTTGTTAGGTCCAGGGGGAGGCGAGGCTCTTTTGGAGCTTCGGCTCCCCAGGCTAGGGGGGCTTGTCCTGGGGAGAGCCAGTCCCGCACAGAGCGGTGCTGGCCAGAAAGGAGCACGGGCTCCTTTCTGCCCAGGACTGAGCAGTCCCAGCCAGAACACAGCCCTGCGGCTCCTTTCTGGCTGGGACCGCACTCGAGCTGCTAGGGAGCCCCCGGGGGCTCCCCCAGCAGCTGGAGTGCCGTGCTGGCAACTGCGCAGGACTGGCTCTCTCCAGGACAAGCTGCTAGCGGCTTCCTGGGGAGAAGGGCGCAGGGGCTCCCTTTTCCCTTGCCCTGCGCTAAGTCAAGTTGACTTAGGGCATCCATACTGCTTAAGTCGACTTAAGAAGTCGACTTAAAAGTAGGTCTTATTAAGTCGACTTAAGGAAATTCCAGTGTGGACGCAGAGTAAATTAAGTCGACTTAAGCCTGCTTAAGTTGACTTAATTTACTAGTGTAGACGCACCAGAGAGCCCAAAAGTCTACTGTTAAGGCTACTTGGGGGGAACAGGTGCCCTACTTGACCCTTCCCCTAATTCCTCAGGCTCCTTCTCAGACATTTAAATAACACCTGGGGGTTCCAGCCTACCAGCTGCTCCCTGAAGAGACAGAAGCAGGGAGCAAGCAGCTAGCAAGTGCCTAAAAAAAAATCAGCAAAACAAACAAGGAGTCCTGTGGCACTTTTAAAAACTAACAGATTTATTTGTCGCATGAGCTTTTGTGGGCGAAAATCCCACTTCGTCAGACGCTTTGAAGAAATCAGGTGTCATTAATGCCGCGCTGCATCCTGAGGCTTCTCTCAGCACCAACGAGAGACAAGAGCTTGTGGGACTAAAATAGCAGCAGAGCTATTGCTGTAGGATAGCGATTCAGGAGCAGGCAGACCCTCAAGGCTGTGATTTCTGGGGAGGAGGGGCAGACCTCCGGCATAAGCAGGAAGATGAAGGGAAATGAAGCAACTACCCCTCCCCAGATGTCTGGAGGGGTAGGAGATCACTGCCTCTCCCCCGCCAGCTCAGAGATAACTAAATACACGAGGGGACACATTCATGGCTGCTGGGAGTATGGGCAAGTTTCTCCCTTTCCCAACACCATCGTGGAGTGTGACAGAGCGGTGGGCAACAGCAGCGGAGCCAGTGAGCAGGCTTGGAGCACACCTGGCTGTCGGAATTGTACCCCATCCGTTTAAAGGGCTCATTAAGTCGGTGGCCCAGAGGCTAAAAGGCACAGGAAGGAAGTGCAGGAGCGCGTGTGGTGCGGTAGAGTGGAGTAAGATCTCCCCCTTGACTCATGAGCTGCAGGCTCCCTGATACAGTGGGTATGCTGCTGGAGAGTCTGTAAAGGTGGTCGGAAAGAACACTGTATATAAGCCACATGACATGTTTTACCAGAAGCAGCTCTCTGAGCTGTTCATGAGCTAGGAATTAAACGGGATCGAGTCAGTCCTGCCACCTGAAGCCAGTGAGTCTCACTAGTATTCATTTGAGTTTATGGGTGCGTGCAAACCAAGCAACCTCTTGGGTACCCACAAACCCATGCAGCGCCGGTACTTGGGGAAGGACACTTGTGATATTTCACCTCTTCCGCAAAGACTCAAGTTGAGCAGCCCCTCTCCGCTAGCCAAGTGCAAATGACAGAAATCAGAGAAAAAGAAATAGCTATTATTATTGACACCTCGGGAATGAGAAGAAGGAGCCCTTAAGAGATGAGGGGTTGTACATCCTGTACATTGCAGGTGATTTCTGTTAGTCCAGCTCAGAGATGGAAATAACAAAAATCTGCTTGGGAAGGGAGAGCCTGTATAGCTCAGACTAACAACTTGTTCAGTTCATGCATTTTTCATAAAGTTCTTGTCTTTCACCAGCTGTCTACCACCTTTTCTCAACCCACACAAGTGCCTCAAATATGCCTGCCTGGAATTCACTGCCTTCAGCTTTTGCTGTGTAACAGAATCTCGGGCTATGTCTACACTAGAAAACTGTTCCACAATAAATCTTTGTGCTATAATAAATGCGTTGTATTTATAATGCAATTGTGCATGCACACTGCGCTCCTTATAATACAAAGGAGTGTCCACACTGTTCTTTGCATTTCTGCAAGAAAGAGCACTGAATTGTGGGCACCTATCCCACCATGCCACTCGTCAGCTTCCAGCACTAGGAACCCTGGGTAGAAGGAGAGGAGCGCTGAGCACTGTGGGTGAATTTACAAGTTCCCCAGGGACGCTGTGTTTCCTTGTTATCATTCACTGTGGCTACTAGCATCTCGTGCCCTTTTTCAACTTTGCCCCAGGAAAACAGGAAAAAATTCCAAAGTTCCCAGGACTAGCAGGAGGGAGGGCCTAGTCACATCAGAGCAGCAGAGTCCAAGCAGAAGACCAGAGTGGTCAGGCTTGGAATTCTGGGACATTTCTGGAGGCCACTTATTGCAGAAGAAAAGTTCCTCAGCGTTCACACACACTTTATAGTGCAAGAGCTGTTTCACAATAAGCGTTATGACTCTCGCACAGGTGGTATTATTGTTCAGGGCACATTATTATTGTAACAGGGCACTTGTAACGCAACAAGGAGCGTTCAGGTGTGTACAGTGGGCTTGTTTTTCCGCAATAAGACAGCTTATTCCGCAATAACTCTCTAGTGTGTACAAGGCCTCAGTTTCATGCACAGGACACAAGATAACTGATGAAAGGAAATAAAAAGCCATGCAAGTATCTGGAAAACTTGGGACAATGACAGTCTTTCACCCCCATATTAGACCAATCGAGCACTCACACATGCCTCAGTCATGAACAGAGTCTCTTCTTTAAGGAATAAGGGGAAAGGCAGTCTGTTTTCATTTAGCGAAGACCATTACAGGCCATCCAGGCAAGGCTTAACTATATTCCCAGCTTCCCCTCATGTTGTCATTAATTGATGAAGATGCTCAGTTCTGCAGACACCTGTCTGCACAATGCTCTATAGCAGTGGCTCCCAGCCTTTTTGGCTCGAGGGCCACAAATATAACTTTTAGAACTCTGACGGGCCACCAGTCTATTTAATTAAATTTGCATTAAAATTAAATTAATTAAATTCAAATTAAATTTAATTAAATTTAAATAAACTTCTAAAGAGACTAGTGGCCCTTCAGGGTTCTAAATATTATATTTTAAAAAATTGAAAGATTTTTTTTTTCTTTTAAAAAAGGGCTGGATGCCCATGAACAGGGACAGTTTGTGAGCAGGGTGTGGGCCCCAGCAACAGCCTGGCCCACGATCCCTCCTTCCCCCTCAGCCACACCAGCTCACGGCCCCGGCCCCCCCAACCCCCCCACAGCCCGCTTCCCCCCAGTCACGTCACATTGCCCGTGGTCACCCCCAGCAGCCAGCATGCCCCACAGCCACACTGCCCCCCCACTCCAGCACTCTCCCCAGCCATGCTGTGCCAGCCTGCAACCCCCTACCCCACCCAGCGCACCCGCCAGCCACGCCATGCCGGCTCACGGCCCCCTCAGCAGCCCCTGGAGCCCTGAATGGGACCAGAGGGGAAGCGGGAAGTCACAGCAAGGCTCCCAGCCAGTGGTCGGGCAGCTGAGTGCAGGCAATTTTAAAAAGCCGCGCAGGCCACTTTTGGCCCACGGGCCAGGGGTTGAAAACCCCTGCCCTATAGTGTCTCCCTCCAAAGGAACAAAATCATGTTGCCTCGTGTTGCTGTTGAAATGCCAGCTCACCTAACTGGGGCTTTAACAAATGGATTTGAAGGAAATGAAGGGTTTTTTTTTTTAAATGGCAAGATGCAAAAATGAAATACAACCTCCTTGTTTTATTGCTCAGGTAATAAAGGAGAGAGAAGAAAAATGAACTTAATACAGCACGCTGATTCTCCTGACCCCAGAGAGACTGTGAAACGGAGAGAGCAGCCATCCACTCTCTTCTTTCGCACAAAGATGAGTCCACCTGGTACCTATTTCTTAGGTGAGAGGTGGCATCTATCTACCCAGCTCTCTCCAGCAATACCAGCACTAAAAGGAGAGCCAAATGTTTCTACCAGTATTCTGTTACGCAACAGGGCATTGGGGGTATGTACAATGGGATTTAGTGGGTAGGTAGGTGTGACACATATAAGCACCACAGGTAAAGATCCTCTGGTTTCCCCATCAGGCCTTGTACACGCTACATCCTTATCGCGCAGTAAGGAGCTTTACCGCCCGATAAGGCGGTGAGCGTACACACTACAATGTTGCCTGTTGCGCGGCAACAGCCCTCTTGACACGCAACAAGTAAACCACCCAGACGATCGTGGTAATGCTTACCACGGATCGTCTGTCCTGCAATAGTGTGTGTGCGTGCACTCATTGCGGGTTAGACAGCCTTCGGAAATGTCCCAGAATGCAAATGGAGACCACTCTGGGACACATGAGCTGTCATGCTTGTCGATTTCACTGCTCTGCAACCGCGCCCCCCCCCCCCCCCCCGTCCCAGTCAGGCCCGGCCCCTGCTCCTCCCCGGCAGGCACCCCCCCCAACAGGCAGCCTCAGCCACTGGAGCTGGCTCCCCACGCCGGCAGCCTTAGCCACCTGGCCTAGGGTCGGCTCCCTGGGAAGGGGAGCGAGCCAGTCGGCCCACCACGCTCCCCTCCAGCATGGGCGGGCGGGGGCCTCGCTTTGGCCAATTGGCCCTGTGCCCCACTCCCCCCACAGAATCACCCTGGCCGCTGATCTCAGTTCCCTAAAGGCTGGCTAGGCACTGCATGGCAGGATAGGTGCCCACCATGCACTGCTCCTTCTAACGAGAAGGCAAAGGAGCGTGTGAACGCTCCTTTGTGTTGGAAGGATTAATGTGTGGATGGTAAAAAGCGTTGCAGTTGTAATGCTTAGCTTGTCCCGCAACAATTTATTGCGGGAGAAGTCTGTAATGTGTACATAGCCTCAGCCAGGATCCTACTGCTATAACACATACTCAGAGTCAGATCTGCACTGGCATCACAGGCCTCCCCATCCAGCTCCCTAGCTACCTTCACAGTTTCCCTCTGCCAGCATGCCCTCACCAACACCAGTGTCACCCAGCATTGGTAAAAAGCTAGAATGGGTTGCACGTGCTTTGGAGGGCGGGATTAGAATTCAAAATGATCTTGACAAATTGAAGAAATGGTATGAAATAAACAAGATGAAGTCCAACAAGAACAAATACAAAGCACTACACATAGGAAGAAATAACCAATTGCACACGTACAAAATGGGCAACGGCTGCCGAGGAAGGAGTATTGCAGAAAAGGATCTGGGAGTAGTAGTGAATCACAAGCTAAATAGGAGCCAACAATGCAATACCATTGCAAAAACACAAACATCATTCTGGGATGCATTAGGAAATGTGTTGTAAGCAGGACATGAAAAGTAATTCTTCCACTCTACTCAATCCGGATAAGGCCTCAGCTGGAGTACTGGGAGCAGTTCGAAGTCCCACATTTCAAGAAAGATGTAGACAAACTGGAGAAAGTTTAGAAGAGAGCAACAAAAATGATTAAAAGTCTAGAAAACATGACCTCCAAAGAAAGAGTGAAAAAACTGGGTTTGTTTAAACTGGAGTAAAGAAGACACGATAGCAGCCATTAGCATAGATTGCTAGAAAGAGGAGGGGGATAAATTGTTCTCCTGATCCACTGAGGACCAAACAAGAAGTAATAGGCTTAAAATGCAGCAAGGGAGATTTAGATTAGACATTCAGAAAAGCTTCCTAACTGGAAGTTAAGCACTGGAACAAATTACCTAAGGAGGTTGGAGAATCTCTGTCACTGGAGATTTTAAAGAACATGTTCGATAAACTCCTTCTGGTCGCCCTAAATGCTACTTAGTTCTGCCTCAGCGCAGGGGACTGGGGTAGATGACCTGTCAAGGTCCCTTCCAGGCCCATATATTTATGATTCTATGATTTAAGGAAGATAAGTATCTGTAAGGTGACGTTAAGTTCTTCACCACTTGGCCTAAACTGGAGATAAATCAGTAACACTTGAAGGGGAGGGGACAAATGATATCAAATACGCATAATATTAAAAAACAAACAAACAAACAAAGTCATGTCAGGAATAGTTGAAGTCCAGATTCGCCAGCAATGTATCAACTTGTAACTCATACATAAGCCAGTCAACTTAATTTGGGCAGGTATAGAAACAATAAAATCATCTTACTACAATAATTGGTTTTCAAAGATGCCCCTTAGTCCTGCATAAATATTCTAACAGGCAAAATATTAATTCCACATTCCGCTCTGCACCTTGAGCTGTGAGCCACTTAATAAGTCCAACAATAATGGCACTTCCAAGAGAAGATAAATATGCTGACCAAATTGCAGGGCTTGCTACTAGCTGATGATGGAAATCTCTTAATCTAAATCACCAAATAGGCTGGCAAGTGGAGTGAAATCAACATCCATCTCTATTAGTGAGGGCTAAAAACCAGCAACATACAGAGACAATTTCATAAGCCAGTTTCTGTTCCCCAATGGCAAGTTTTTATTTTGCACGAAAATTCTGCTCTTGAGCTTAAAAAAGGGTGTTGACTAAATGGTAGCCAGGCAGTAGAGCAGAGAGAGGAAATTCAGCCTTTCTGCAAGGTGCTATCAGCAGCAACAAGGGTTCCTCTTAAAATTACAACACAAAACCAAGTTAAGGTTCAACCCAGAAACCTGGGTGAATGAAACTCCCCTGGGCAATAGACTACACTTCCCCACCTGCAGCACTGAATGTGTGTAAACACAAAGGCTATGTCTACACTTGCAAGTTAGTTCAAATTAAGAAAGCTTAATTCGAACTAACTTAAGCCATAGCTATACTAGGCTTTCATTAGTTCGAATTAAGGGCTTCCTTAATTCAAACTAATACATTCGAATACGCTATTAGAACTAAGGGTTAATTCAAACTAGTTAGTTCGAATTAACCAATGTGGCCATGTTAGTTCGAACTAATTGCTTAGTTCAAACTAGCCAGTCTATTGAACTCAATGCAATTCGCTAATTCGAATTCGCTTAGTTCGAACTAAATTTTGCTAGTTTGAATTAAGTTAATTTGAACTAACTAAAATTAGTTCGAATTAGTTAGTTCGAATTGACCAATTCACACTAACTTTAGTAAGTGTAGACATAGCCAAAGAAGTAAGGGAGGGGGAATTTGGGGAAAGGCAGCAATGACTCAAATGTATGCAAACAATAAGTAATACGCTGACTCCATACTATCTTGGGCAGTAGTTCTTTGCCTCGGTTTCCCCAGCTTGTGGTGTGAACGTCTAATGGACAAATAGCCCTTCAACATGCCACTGCTCCTGTCCCTCCACTGCCCCCAATTTACAAGGCTGCCTGGAAGGGATGTCTTGTGTCCAGGGCTTCTCTCACGGCTGATGCATTGGTGTAGCAGGCGGCTCCCTCCCTCTCTCAGCTATTTCCCTCTGCCCCTTCTACACCTCTAGCTGATTGGAGAAATAGAATTGCAGCATTGGCCCTATGTTTTCTTACTATAGTACGTGAGCTGTGACCGCAGACCTGACCCCTTTCGTGAATTGATCGCGAGAGCTGCAATTTCTGAGCAAAGTTAAGACCGACTCATGAGAGAACTCTCAAACATTTGAGAGCTATGTCCTCAGATCATGACTCAGGATTAATTTTCCCGAGAAATTGCTGAGGTGATTTGGGTCTCTACTAAGTAGAACAAATGTCAGTCATGGTGAGATATTATTAACGTGGCACTGTATATGCAACATTTCCTGGCTTCCATCCTGCCAAGTCACTTAATGCAAAGTTTCTCTTTCAGTACATGAAGAACACATTCTCATGGTGTGATATTGATACACAGAACTGTATTACCCAGACAATGATGATGCCAGCGTTAGGAGTGGAAATGTTAACAGTGTGCAAGCTCTTTTACGAGAAGAAGTACCTCAAGCATTGTACATTTGCTTTTTCAACCATAGGCTCAGTTTAGTTATTACTGATGTATGCAAAGTTTAAAAAAACAAAACAAAACACAAAACCCTGCACTGAATTTTTTCCATTATCCTACCTAGAGAAACTACATAGTTTTTTTTCCCTAGATTTACACACTAAATTCATAGCCAAGCAAGCCAGAAAAAAAATGTCTTGGAATTGAAGAAGCTCTATGGTTATGTCTACACTTGTTAAATTAAGTCGACTTAGCATGTCTACACTTAAATTTTAAGTCGACTTTGGGGGGACCCTACAAAGTCAACCTAGCGCATCCACACTGGATGCGCTAGATTGACTTGTAGGGGCTAGGTGGACCTGGGACTGGTCCACGGTGGCAGGGAGGGCACCCCTTGCCAAGTACCAGGGGGCTCAGCCTTTGCCCCATTGTACCTGGGTGGTACACGAGGTCTTGGTTCAGTATTAGACTTTGACTTTATTGTCCTCTTTTGCACGTTCACAAAAAAATCATAGACTTCTTAAACTTATCTCTGACTATTTGGCAAGCAGTTGAGTGTGACCATCTCAGGCATGCTTCTCTGTGGACACTTAGTGAATTTCTGAACACGAATGATTCAGAAGAGGTGTTTGATGAAATATGAAGTGAAACTTATCACAGCTCCAGAAAGTGATTTGGAGCCACCTGAAGATTGGGGATTAAACTGTCCTGTACAAAAAAAGCCAAAACAAACCTTCCAACCACCCCTTCAGGAATACATTTTGACTGAAGAAATGTCAAGTGAGGAAAGTGCCCTTTTAGATAAAGGAGATTTCAGGAAACATGCTTTTTTGCTAGGGCTTGATCAAACAACTGGAGCATTTCAAAGATTTTCTGAAAATAAATCTGTTCTTGTTGGTATCAATCGCCTTAATCCAAAGTATGAGAACTTTCGTGACTTTCTAAAATTTTGGCTGCAACAGACAGTATGGAGACTGAGGAAAAACTTTTGCCGCTATGGAAACCAGGAGAAATCCAAGACTGACACTTTGCTGCAACTGCTAATTTTTTTGATAACGACAAACTAGCCTTCTACAAACGGTATAAAGTTTGCATGATGTCTGTGAGTATTCCACCATCAAGGGCTGCACGTGCAAGAAGAGTCTCACGCCTTCAATGGGTGGAAGAGCACCTCAAGAACTACATGACAAGTGACTGTTTATGGGACGTGACTGTCATGGCTACAGAAAAAAAGTTGCTGAAGTCTCTTCATCTGAAGACCGCAGCAAATCTGTCAACAACAACAGACGGTACCAGCTTCAATAAGGTAAATAAGTTGTCACTGACATTATTGAGCCCCATTCTATAAAGTATATGTAGCAAAATCTTTGCTCTCCCACTAATGGTCTTTATCACCGTTTGTTTCCCTGAACTAATTTATTCTTGCATTGCCCCATCTCTCCCTGGACCGCCACCTCTCGCTGCTGCCAGCCACAGGGCCTCCGATTGTGCTACTACCTCTTTGGCATCTCATCTCACCACTCGAGTCACATAGGCTGTGTCTACACTGGTAAATTAAGTCGACTTAA
>ML685782.1:4372296-4382523 GCA_007922175.1 Pelusios castaneus
CCCCCCCACCTGGCAGGGCAGAGCTCTGCCCACCCTGCCCCTATGCCCTGCCAGGGTCCCTTTCCCCCTTTGCCCCATTGTACCTATGTACAATGGGGCAAAGGCTGAGCCCCCTGGCATTGGGCAAGGGGTGCCCCCCGCCCCCGTGGACCTGCCCAAGGTCCCCCTAAGCCCCTAGAAGTCGACCTAGGCATCCAGTGTGGATGCTCTAGGTCGACTTTTTAAGTTCCCCTTTAAGTCGACTTTATTTTTAAGTGTAGACACACTAAGTCGACTTAGTTAAGTCGATTTAGTTAAAGTTGACAAATTACCAAGTGTAGACATAGCCATAGAGCCACAACTGGACTGCCTTGCGCAGCTCTTAGTAGTCACAGTGTAGGATGGAGGGGGTAGAAGGTGTCTTATAGCTGCATCACTCACAGCTCAGCCTGTCTGATACAGTCATGCAATGCCATGACCACCTGCCCTGATCTTAGGGATTACAGCGAGTTCACTGCGGCCACCTCTTGTTTTGTCTCTTCACACCACTCTTCACCCCAGCGATGCCCCTAGACCAGCTATTAGTGACTCCCACAGCCACGATCACTGGCAGGAGAGAAGAGTCTCTTAGCTCAGTCTACCCAGCCCTGTCTGAGCTCTAGGGGGAATGAGCATTATTGGTGCTACATATATTAGCCCCATCCAAGACAGAGCACCCTTGTGCCGGGTTCACACGCCCAGAGACAGTCTCTGTCTCAAAGAGCTGATGGTGTAAATAGAGAAGATGGACTGAGGTGGGAGGGGCAGCAGGGGTGAAGCTGACCAAGTTCAATGAACATGTCAGTGACTGAGCTGGGATTAAACCCTGCTCCGCCAAGTCCCGTCTATTGCCCTATCCCACAAGGCCAGGCTACCACATGCTGTATGATAGCGCTAAGCTGGGGATATCTGAACATGAGATTGAGAAAATGCACTTTCAGCCGTGACCTAGACCAACACTCGGTTGTTGCATAAGTCAATTTGCTACCAACTGGCCCAATCTATGAATTTCTAAACAGACGTCATGGGGTGGGGCTGAAGAAATGCCAGAGTCGGGGGGCTTCCCTGCCGAGAGCAGTTTGCAGAATCAGGCTGCAGTGCTTTCCTGCAAATTGAAGGAGAGACTTCAGAGTGTTGTGCTCTAGCCTTTTGGGGCCTCCGATGGCTGTGTCTCAGCCCAGAAAACATGAATAAGTTATGACTCGCTCGCTAAGAAGTTCCTTTGTGAGACACCCCATGGCGCTGTGCTGTCAGGGTCTGCATTATCACTGGAGCAGTCGCATCAGGCCAGCAAACCTAATTCCTCTTCAGGGCTAAAAGTGCTGTCTCGGTACATGTGATGGCGACTCTCTTTCAAAATCAGAGGGCTTTTCTTTCAGCTTAATCCAAAGGTTAGCCTGCTGTTATTAAGGCTTATAAATAGATAGAATGGGAGAAAGGAGACTTCCTAATTAGTTCAGCTTTCGACAGTGACTTTTTCTCTCCATCACCCTCGCTCCATCACCTGTTACGTTTACAAGCACTGAATTCATTCACGGGATGAAAACCCCTGGCCTGAGCCAGGCTTAATAGGCCTGATCCTGAAGCCTTTATCTCCTGTGCATTCACTTTGGTAAAGGCTATAGTGTAAACTGGAGTCCTCCTTGAAATTAGAGAGTCAGTAGTGTAAGATATTGTGCGTGGCCTCTAAGAACTCTCAGCCCAAGGGGAGAGAGGTTCAGGGGATGACATTCCACCCCCTTTGTGTGTGCCCTCCCCATCATGGGCTGCCCTGTGCGGTGGAGAACCCTCTAGCATGATTTGGAGACCTGAGAGGACTGTTTATAGAACAGCAGCCTGCCTGGGCTGTTGTCTGGTGCAGAATCTCCTCAGCGCTGTAGGGTGCAGCCCTGCCCTCTCCACATCCATCAGGGCTTGCAAAGGGGGGTTCCTTGAAAGCCAGCCAGATGGATGTCTTCAAACAATGCCTGAACTCGTTCCTCCCTGAGCCAGAACGGGGATTTTCAGGGCCTCTTTCTGCTGCCGTGACCCTTCTCCTTGGTGTAAAAGGGCTGGAGCAGGGGGAGGGGAGATCGCTAGCTCCTGTAGCAAATAGAGTTCAGTCACCATAACATCTCTTAATTGGGATGGGTGGTCAGTACCTCCCTTGTTCAAAACAAATGAGCTGCCCACAATATCCACTGAAAAAAAACGAGAGTCCTGTGGTTGCTTAAAGACTAACAAATTTCTTTGGGCATAAGCTTTCGTGGGCTCCAACCCACTCCAACCCATGCTCTGATGACAAACACCTCAGTGGATATTAAGTTTCAGAGGGGTAGCCGTGTTAGTCTGTGTACAGCAAAAACGACGAGAGTCCTGTGGCACCTTAAAGACTAACAAATTTCTTTGGGCCTAAGCTTTCGTGGGCTCCAACCCACTTCATCAGATGCATGAGCGGGTTGGAGGCCACAAAAGTTTATGCCTGAAGGAATTGTTTGTCTTTAAAGTGCCACAGGACCTGGGTTGTTTTTGCTGTACACAGATTAATACGGCTACCCCTCGGAAACTCAATATCCACTGAGGTGTTTGTCATCAGAGCATCCCATCTGAGCACCTCCCAAGTGTTAAAAAAAGAAGGAACAAAACAATGTGTCCATCATCCTTTCCCTGCCAGCAGGATTAAAATGAAAAGTCGGTACGTTTTTTTTAGAATGTTTTTGAACTTTGTAAAGAATCAAACGCCCAAAGATAAAGCACCTGGCAAGAAAAGGATGAAGCACACACAAGCCTGATCAGCGATGCTACCCTCCCTCACCGGTCACCTCTATCTTCTGTCTACCACCCTGCCTTCCCCCCAGTGTTGCCTTTAAGGGCATTTTTAATTTTTTTTTTTTAAAGTCCTCACAAAGCATCATAGAAATAAAGGAGTAATTGTCCGCTCCCACCATTTTAACTCTTCTTTGTGACCCAAACCAAGCTAAAACTTTTCCTGAGAGACTCCGTAGCTCTAGGCATAAGAAAGGCAATCCCAACCCTCACAATTAAAGGTGGATGACTAGGGGAGGGCACCATGTAGAAATGGATACTGCCTCTGGTGATTTCTTTCTAACTCCCAGAGCTCCGAACTCCACATAGGATCTGAAAATTTGAGCAGAGTTCTTTCTGCCTCGTACCTCATTCACTGTAATAAAGATCCTGCAGTCTAGATTTTAGCTGACATGTTTTGTTGATGATGCACAAGGCAGAGTTAAATTCAGCTTACTCTTCCATGGCCGTTTTTCTCTTCCATAGCTCTACAGGGCTAACAATCATACACTTCGATAGTTCCCCCAGTAAACATGGCTTTATGTAGCAATGCAGTTTCATGCAAACAGTACTCCAGAATGTGCTTTATAAACCTAATAAATACTGTGGTTACAGAGCTGAAATAAGAGATGACAGTGGAGCAGTGGGGAGCCATTAAAATGGGCAGGCTAGGAGACAAGATGTTTGTGGCTGTTCAAGATGAGAGGTGCTACCGAAGAGAAAGCTTCTGCAGCACCAGTAAAATAACTTGAAGGCAGTAGGGGAGCTGAGGAGTTGATGTGTGTCATTTTTGGACCCATTTCAGGCTATAGTTACATGTCACCATTTTTTAAAAAAGGAAGGTTCCCACGTGCAGTAGTTCTGTTCTATAGCAGCGTTTGTCCCAATCTCCTCACCACAGTATCCGAGTGCCTTCCTGCACAGCATTAAGGGGCGTGACTGACACCTGTCACATGTGATACGCTCCAGGGGGTAGCCCTATTCGTCTGTTACAGCAAAACAAAGAAGGAGTCATGGGGCACTTTTAAAGACTAATACATTTATTTATCTCATGAGCTTTCATGGGCACAATCCTACTTGATCAGATGCATGAAGGGAACCCGTAGAATCTTGGCTGCAGGCTAACAGCCTCTTCCTCCGGAACGGTTAGAATTTACCTTGCGACCACCCTTCTCTGTACGTCTATATTTGCTGCTGACATGCCACATTCTCCATTTCGTGCATCTGATGAAGTGGGATTGTGTCCATGCAATAAATAAATGTGAGTCTTTCAAGGTGCCACAGGGCTCCCTGTTTGTTTGTCTGTCACATGTGGTCCATTTTTCCCCCACAGTGAGCTTGTGTGCAGTGGTGTGCTTTGGTAGGGTTTTGGGGGCGTTGTGATTTTTTTAATGTATATCCTCCTTTGTGGTGGTTCTTAGCCACTGTGTTGGGATACGTTACCGTATCGCCACACGGTGGTTAGTGTGTCATGGAGAGCCAGGGAGGTGGCTGGATTTGGCTTGAGGAGGATGGGCTGGTGCGTCTTGTAGGGTCATGATACACCACCAAGTGTGTTTGTGACCTGCCAAAGGTCGAGAGCCACTGGGCAGGTCACAGGCACACTCCCTATATTCGGGAAGGATGGTGGTGAGGTTGGTTAACTATACAGGGAAAGGGACAATATTCCTGCTAGGCAGAAGAACGAAAGCAAATTCACTCCATGATGTCAGGGGGTTTAAGAGCTGCTGCTTTTCATCGTTGTCCAGTGATTTTGTCAGAGAGCAGAGCTGGGTGGATTCTAAAAGCAAGTAGCTCCTGGAGAGAGTGGTTTGGAAAGGAAAAGGAGAGCTGGGGTGGGAAATGCAGGACCAAACCTCAAAGCAGAAACCTCTAAACTCGGACAGAAACATTCATTCGGTGGCCATGACCCACGTGAGCAAACGCAGCTTTGTCAGCCTGCCCACGTTTTTGGAAACACTATGTCTGATGACTAGAGCACATGACTGGCAGCCAGGATTTGTGGTTTCTAGTGCCAGCTTAGCCACGACCTCCCTGGATTGTTAGGCAAGTAATTCAGCCTTGACTGTAAAATGGGTATAACAACAGTTGCCCACCTTTATAGAGTTTGAAATGGTCACAGTAAAATAGCACAACAGGCTCCTTCTAAGATCCTAGCTAGATTAGGTGGTTGCTGCAGAAGTGTGAAGTATTAGTAGGAACTCCACGGTCATTTGTGATACTGTTTGATGTTTCTGGGCTGTGATTAGCTGTTTAAGCAGTGACAGAGTGTTCAGTCCTGCACACAGCATAGCATGACTCTCTTGCCCAGGAACTGATAATCTGCGATATTTATGTAGCCCCCTTACCACAGAATCTGAGCACTTCCACATTCTTAGCCTCAGAGCAGCCTTGCGTGGTGGGGTAGTGCTATTTCCCCCATTTACATTGGGGGAACAGAGAGGCTAAGTGACTTGCCAAAGGCCACACAGAGCAGAGAAGGGACTTGAACCCCAGAATCCCAAAACAGAAGCTAGTCCCCTAACGAATGAACCATTCTTTTACCCTGCCATCTTTCTCTTGTCATCATAAATCTAAGCCTCCAAAAAGATAGTGTGAGGCTTAATTAATGACTCCATGGTGCTGGGCAGAGACACTGAGGCAGTGCAGACGCCTAAGGCCTCCCTACCCCCACAGTAATGCCTCTGACACTTGGGGAAGCCTCAAGTTTTGGGGCTGAACCCTCAGCCGATTACTAGAGAAATTCTCCAGCCTCTACGTTGTACGGCTGAGCTCTATTCTGAATCAGAAAAAGTCACGCCACGGTGAGATGGACGCAGTGGACTGTGAGTGTGCGGAGTGAAAACCTAGGCTTTCTAAAATGGTGCCCGGGCAAAGAACCAAGTATGTGCGGTGGGGATCGGCCGAACCACAGCTCCGAGTTAAATGACAGCTGTGATGAGCATGTGCAAGGGTGGTGGCTACTGAGCATGTGCAGTGAAGGGCAACAGAGAGCTCAGTGAGCTGGTCAGAATCCACTTGCACGGGTCACAATTTGTTTGAAAGGTCAGAGCCACCAATCAGAATTCGGAGGAAATGGTCAAGACTGAGCATGTGCAAATGAGCCTTTGTGCCTAAGAACAGCAAGGTATATAAGGAGAGCTGCATGGTAGCCTAAAGGGCCAGCTGCCAGCAACAGTTTCAGAGTCTGTGTCTGAGTAAGGGAGAAGCCTTGGAAAGAGGTGGGAAGCCAGAAAGAGAAGACAAAGAAAAACTGCTGTGGAGATCAAAGAAAACTGGAGAGGAGGAGAGCCATCTGAGCCAGCACCGAACAGCAGCAGTGATTTTTAAAAGGGAACATCAGACTTACCAAATGAGCTTAGTATTCTTTTAACTAGAGTTTAGTATAAATATATTAGAGGATAGTATTTAGGGTTCGTGTGTGTGTTGATGTATAAAATTCTGTTATTAATTGCATTATATTACCTTTGTAAACTTGAAAGCACTCCAAGATTGGCTGTCAGAAATTTTTTTGCAACCTGGCCATCTACAACAAATTACTTTGCTTGGAATCATTTGAGCTATGTGCTATTGTACTGCGAGTACTTTTTAACTTACCATAAGGGATTTGTGTCTCAGCAATTTTGTGCCTTGCATACACTTTTTACATCCAGTTGTATTTGGATTATTAGTTACATCAATAAAAAGATACTTTGTTTTGGAAAGACTACTGCCTGTGTCAATTACTTTGCTGGAAGGTTAGATCCATGTCCTGTCAGTGTTTCCTTAACAACCCCCGGACCTTTTAACTCAGGAAGAACAAACCCAAGAGGGAGATTATTAGAAGAGTATCCCAAAATCCATTTTTCAGGGTAACAAGCCCTCTCACTTCCGAGCAAGACAGAAAAATGATGTGCTCTGGGTCGCAATCAGTACTCCCTGGACTCTGAATACGCTATGGTAAAAACTGGGGTAGCCAAGGAACATGGGGGTCCCTAAACTATTACATAGTTTAAGCCCAAGGAATGCAAACTCCACCCATCCTTTTGGCGCTGGGTAACATGCTCAACAGCTGCCATCACTTCAGCTGTACCCAGCTCTGAGGGGGCTCTTTTCACTCATGTCATCCATGAGCACATTTCTATTTCATTCAGGTTTCAGCAACATTTCCGCCAGTTTCCTGGTGTCACTCCTGCTTGTTAAAGTTGTGACTCCCACTGCTGCTCCCATGACACACCATGAGGTTAGAGACCTTGCGTTCCCTGAGAGTTGTTCTTGATTTGATCTGCTGCAGGTCCCTCTGCCATCTATGGATGCACCAGCTCAACGGCATTGCTTGCAGTAAGCTTAAGAGCTCATTAAATTGTAGTGTATTTATACACACAAAGCTCCTGGCTGAGGTGTTGCCAGGGTCCTTCTTCACTAAGAAAGAACAATTACCTTCAGAGGGAGTCTAGCAGCCACTTCAATTGCCAGTAGCAGGGTCTGCTTAACCGTCAGCCTCAAAGGATCAGCATTTAACTAGCCTGTTATTCACCCTTGACACAACAGAACAAAAGCACCCGTTAGTAGTCCACATTCCTCAAAGGAAAAAAATGGGCATTTTTTTCATTCATAAGATTTTAATGCTAGGTGACAAAGCTATCTTCTCATTTATTCTCTGTTTATCAAGTGGGGAGAGGAAATCCTGGAAAGTGTCTAGTGATTCCTGGGTTTTCCCTGGCTAAGGAAAAGCAAACAGAGAAGAATGGTGATGTGCTGAAAAAGTGTAAGGTGGGGGGGGGGGGTGCACCTTTTTACACATCTGTACATCATGTGCAGTGGGTATTTTGTTCTTCTCCAACCTGCTCTGCTCTGGAAGCTTTGCCTACATGCTGCAATCTAACCTGCCACCAGGGGCCATGTAACAGCACCAGCTTCTCATGAGCATGCTCTTCTGGTTGGGTGTGAGTCTGCTTTTCTTTCTGTTCTTACAATGCAGTGGCACCTGCCTCTCACAAGCACCCCTCCCCACAGCCAATGGTTCTTTCGGCAGGTCTTCAACAACTCAGCCCTCCCTCCGAGGCAATAGTGCTTTCCCCCGGCCTTGGCATGGGACCATGGCACCAAGGCTTCCTTCCCAGAAGCTTTGCTTTCCTTAACAGTCCAACTGGGGCTCATCTTTCAGCAGCCTGGGCTCAGTTTTCAGCTAGTCCCATCACATACCCTCACCTTGTCTGACTAGGCTCTGGGCTCAGTCTGTCCCACTCAGCTGTCCATGGCCCTGCTGCTCTTCCAGCCGTGCGGTCTTCCCTCTTCGAGGTCCAGGCAGCAACTGACTGCTCTGCTTTTGCTGCTTCCTTATATAGCCCTTCTGGCCCAATTGGTCACTGCAGCAGCCCCTCTGATTGGCTGCTCTGCTACAGCTCTCTAGGCTGCCTGGAGGTCTCCGCTCTCTTCAGGGGCAGGGGGAGGAAGGGCAATGAGGCCTCCAGTGGGGGGGGGGGGCCCCTCTGGTCCTCACCTACCCCACCACAGGTCATGCATGTGCATTGAGTGCAAGAAGATTTGCTCCATTGCAATAATGATGTTGTTATGCAACACACAAACATTTTGACTGGCACATTGGAACATGAAAATCCAATTGGCACTGCCTCTCGGGCTTGCGTGAATGTGGGGGTGTGGCACAGAGGCAAATGGCTGACAGGCAGGGTAGCCTAGTGGATAGAGCACTGAACTTAGAACTTGTGAGAGCTGGGCTCTATTTCCAGTTTGATCACTAGGTGACCTTGCTAAGTTGCTTCACTATTTGGTGTCTCAGTTACCCCATGTGTAAAATGGGGCTAATGATGCTAAGCGCCTTTGTAAAGCACTCTATGCTCAAGTGCTAGAAGAGGCAGATGGGGTTAAAAGTTATTTATTTGAGGGCCAAATCAGCCCCGAATGCTCTTCAAAAGTTTTTAAATGCCAGATCACTCTCATATCCCATCCCAGCTCAGCAATAAAAACCATGCCATGCTGCCGCCTGTTATAGTCTGGCCACGGCACATATTTTACAGAGATTCTATTTTAGGATTGCTCAGGAGAGTCTGGAAATAGTGGAACTATTTTTGCAACCCTCCATCTGAATGTGTTTTATTTCATTAACATTAATCCAGCTGGACAGTTTTTAAAGGGTTAATGCATTCTACAAAGCAGATAAATAGCAACTTCCCTGGCACATAACATCGCAGCTTTAAAGTCCAGTTGTAGTGACTAAGTATTATGGTTCTCACTAACGGGAGTGGGGTGGGGGGCGAATTTACTCCTTAAACCCATTTTCCCTTAGAGTACTTGGGGTATGAAGGGAATGGGGCAAGTTGAAGAAAACCATGCTGGAGCAAGAGGGACTGAACATATAACACTAAATATATTTTCAACTTGTAACTGACTCAGCATATTATTTCATTTAAAAAACCTGTTATCACTACAATTTCCCAGGGGCAGGTGGAATATAAGCATTTTATACTTGCAGCAGCTACTATAATCCAACAAATAAAGTTCTGTCCCAGACACCGAGATCAATTAAGAGTAACGATGGGATTAATATTTCTTTATGATACTCCTCCTGTGAAGCCAGATTATGGGGTCACCAAGCAATCCAGATCACATTCACGGCATTTAATTATCCTGCAGGCTGAAAAATTTCACACTGTACAGCCTATTTACTCAGGAAGGTTTGATTACTAGCCCTAGCAACAAATTTACTGGGGAGGAGGGGGAGAGAGCGAAATAGAAAATGAAATATTGCATATTGTAAATCTAAAAAAGGGAATAAGCAAATTACTAAACCAATTTGATTGTGATTATGTCTGATGCTATGTATTGCTGGAATGAAAATAGGCATTAGGATTTCATGTATGTGGTTAAATTTGATATCCATCCTTCTCAACGATGCATGGGACCTAAGGGAATGAAGTTATAAAAGCTATGAAGACAAGGAAACTATTCACGTTTGAATTAAAAATCCCACTGCTTTCCTCTTCTGTCAGTTTCATAACCTACAATTCTTACCTCACTAAAAGGAAAGGAAAAGCCATCCATTACATAGAACAGATGTCTGTGGCTGAGGTTGTCTGGGTTGATGCTGACTGGAGGTACATGTGCTTACCTGTGTTGGAACAGATAGTCTAGCAGACTGAGGCTATGTCTACACGAGAAAACTTGTCCCGCAATAAGTTATTGCGGGACAAGTAAAGCGCAATAAATATAGCGCTTTCTCATGTACACACGTGCTCTTTCTTTCGCAAAGGAGCATTCAACCTTGGAATGTTCCTTTGTGAAAGAAGAGCAGTGCATGGTGGGCACCTGTCCCACCATGCACTGCCCACAGCCAGCCCCCTAGCCCAGCTGCAGGGCTTCCGGTGGCAGGGGGGCTGCATTGACAGCCCCCGCTGTCACCCGAACCCCAGCACAGCTCCCGGGCTC